>MU274903.1:1206053-1280671 GCA_022160335.1 Irpex rosettiformis
GAATAGATTGCCGTCTCCGTCAATGAGACATAATATGAGGGGATTATCCTCCTACATGACCGATTAATGTAATCACTGCTCTGAAAGAACCGCTGGCCACTCACCGTAAACGATTCTATGTTACGTTGTAGCCGAGACACTTCTTTTCGTAGAACTTCCTTGTCGTCGTCAGCAGCCTCTAAAGCAAGCTTCCATACCGATAATTCGCGCTCAAGGTTCTCTACGCGAATCTCGACGTCCTTATTTGTGTTGGCGGTTTTCTTGAATAGAGCTGTGTGGCAACGACAAGAACTCCATTCAATGGCGAGCCCTAGCGTGTGAGGGAAATAACAAACAAATCCGCACCTGTCCGTTCAGAAAGTAGATGTTCCCTGTTTCACCCCGAGTGTGATCATGTGATCCTTCGTATGCAGGTAACGAGATGCGGAGATTTGTAAGATTAATGTTGTAGCTGGAGTACTGAGGAAGCTTGTCAGCGATATGCAATCAATTAGGCTGAGTGATCGTGTGTGTCTCGTTCGTTCGTCCTACATCACAACATCCCTCGCACCATCCGAACTGCCAGTTTCGCCAGATCTGCCGTCGTTTCCTGCAGTGAACGATTACCATTTCTTCTTGTTCTCTCGTAAATGTCTCTTTCGACGACAACCTAATGCCATCATTAAATACCATTGCCACATCCAATTAGCTCATTTATATTAACAAGAGTCTAGCTCACCGATAGTCCAAAGTTAATTCAACGTTGCCTCCCGCAAAGCATCAGGAACCCATATGTCAGAACCTTCGCTATTCAGACTTCTATCGAACGCTGCACAACCAATCTCTTCGTTCCGACTAACCACAAACACCTGGATCAAGCACCACGTCACCTATTCTGATCCCTGCCCATGTACGCTTCGCTTCTCTCACTTGTTTGTGACTAGAATACGTACCCATTGCACAACAACACATCAACTGCTGGACCGGTACACTCATGGCACTGCTACTCCACTGCAACCGTTTTTCATCATATACTACACACAATAACACCAGTCAGTGTCAGTCGATCAGAGTCGATAAAGCAGGAAGCACCTATATCGCGATAGCGACCAAACATTGAGAGTGAAGGCATTACAACACGGAAAGTACGTGTGGTAGCGGGCCACGAGCAGGGGGAGGACCAGTAGCAAAAGCCATGTAAAAAAAGCCCCATAAGGTAGCGGGAACTTTCACGAATTAAGTAGCTAGAGGCTAACCATATATTTTGCACGAGCTAGCTCACTATAATATACTACCGTGTCTTCAACGTCACCTTTAATTCAGTCTGGTCCAGTTTAGAATGCGTGCAGTGACATGTATCCAGGAACCTGAGGCTCTTGGCAAATTGTGATATTCAATGTTCATGTTGATTACTTGTCTGTAGAAAATAAATATCCTTCATGAAATACAAGCACTTCTGTTCATATAATAAGCATGATGCATGACTTGGATTAAAGCGATGGCGAAATGAGTCATTTCCGAGATACGGACTGAGGTTGAGCGGACTGATGTTATATGTGCCTGACGAAAGATCCAACGAGTTCGAACCCAGCAGCGAAATCGAAATCTTTACCTATTTGGACTTCATCTTTTTGTTCGCTGGAGCTTCAAGTTTCTGTGCTTGTTTCCTTTTCTTGTTCGACACCTTCTTCCCCTTACTCCCTGCACCCACATGCATTCCCCGGAGAGCGACGAGTGCATGAAAAAGCCCCGCATTGTAGCCTATACGTTCCCAATGCAAGTGGTGTACCTTTGCTTCTCCGGCCCAATACCTATCTGCTACTTTAGTCCTGTCAATGTCTGAGGGCTTCGCGTGGCCAGGCCCTGGAATACAAGCTCCCAAGATATGCGTCCGTAGCTGCGTATCGAGGTCATTTATACTGCAAATGCGGAGCCAAACCTCGCACGCACCTCCACGGAAAGCGCACGATACTCCCCCGTTCCATACTCTAATACTGTCTCGGATGCTCGGAAAGTTCCAGCATATCGAATTACGTTGTGTTCGAGGTAGAAAACCTCCCGCGTTTTGCCCATAAGCGGTGCGAAGTCGTTGCAAGGATACCATCGGTCGGGGGCTTTGATGCCACCTGGCTTATATCGAGTCTGTCCGGCATAAAGTGTAGCAGAGCCGTTGACGTAGTCAACTGAACACTGCCCCGGCCAGTACAGTACTTCCTTCTGCCTGTGATTTGTTTGAGAACAATGACGGCGGAGAGTGTAAAAGCGCAGCTTACCCTATATCCAACAAACTCTACGAAGTTGACGTTTTCAGACATAGCTTCTCTGAATTGAATTTCGAATGCTATACACACCCTAGGTATTTCACTGGGTAACATATTCGGAGGCATGCAAGGTTCAGTCATCCATCTGAGCGGAACCTTGAAAAATTCGTCACCTCGGGTGTACATGAAGCAGGGTACATGCTCACTGGAGGTTGATCGGGTGAAATGTAGATAGTCTCTTCCCCGCCATCAGGCGCAGCATAGTGATTATTGTTCGAGAGTTTAGGACGAGCGCTTTCAAGCTATTGTAGTCGTTTAGTTGGACATCCAGATGAACTGCGATGTTGAGAGGGCATCACCTCCTCTTTCTCTTCTTGAATCTGGCGTAATTGCTCCTGTAAATCGTCTATAGTCTGTCGGGCTCGGTCAATATATGTGTACTGCATGCGCCTGCAGGTCAAAAGGGATACTACAGACTTCTTGTCGCTCTTTCAGCCGCGACTTTGCACGCTTGTACTTTTTCTCCGCATCCAACAGACCAGTCACCTGAGAAAGTGTCCAGTCCCAGTGAAATGCAGAGCAGTATCAGCTAAAGAGACGCGTACACTTTCTTCAAGAGCATGCTCTGTTGCCTCCAGCACTTCTTTGGTTTCCGTTAGCTGTATCCGTAGGGAATCAGCCTCATCTTTAGACTGGGTGTATGCATTGTCAATTTAAGTGCACATGTAAAGAAATACTGGAACCAGGAAAATACCCTGCACTGTCCAATCTGACACGATATGATAGGCAGTTGTTCGTCCACGACTTCTTCCTTTGGCCGTGGCTGGATGACCCCTTCCCTCAGCTTCTTATTCTCCTCTCGAAGGACCTCGTTCTCCTATTGAAAATTCCCCTGGTACATAATTCCCCAGTATCATAATGAAGGATAGGAACATACCTGTAGCGACTTATTCAACGCATCCCTCGTCGTCCTTACCTTGCCAGTCAAGAGAGTAAAGAGCTCCGGACCAATATCTAGGTCACGAGTAATATCTTCCATGGGCACAATCACGACGTCGACGATAGTAACAGCGGAGTGTGCGTTCCTGCTGGCTAAAGCATGCCAGTGGCGGTGCAGGTTAGAGCTGGGATCTGTAGATTCGGCGCTCACAGCTACCTAACAGAACACGTCAGTCACATATCACGTGATGATCGTCACGCTCAGCTTAGACGTCGACTCAGTTGCTCTGCTGTTGCTCTCGACTGAGTCAATCATGTCGATCCCTGTCCGTCGAGATGCAAGTCAACGTATGTCGGGAGAGACAGTTGTCATCCCAAAAAGATCGTCATTTGATCACCCTTAAGTATCCGCATTTGAATATTTTGGAGTAATTAGGATTCACTTCGTACTCGATAATTAAGTAACACTGGGAGTTATGTGCAGGGGATACAACACCGTGTCTTGAGATAATTGCATGGCTGGATCATACATCATAACACTATGTACTGTTCCCGTAAAAGCAGTCTGTCACCTCTTGAAGTTTTAGGCCCAACAGCTCGTGTGACTCTGCCCGCCAGTATCCGTGGAGGTCGGCAATATTAGTTTCATAATATGTGTAAATTGTTTGTCCGATAACAGGTTCGCACATGTAGGGGCGGGGTAGCGGTCGACCTCTAGGCCTACTTGTGATGCGCCTCTACGACCGATTTTTGTGTCCTGGGGGTGCTGGCTTGTGGGGAGAGCATTGCACTTTCACGACTTTGTAGAGTTTCTAATATCCGTGAAGATATTGCGCGTCTTAGATAACCTATATATTGTAAGTACTTAGCACGAAGGTTATCCAAATAATTTGATGGCGACAAGTCGGTTATCTGACGTTGTTGTTATGGGGACCGGCAAGATCTGGCAAAATCCCGAGCAAACACCCTGTTCTGGCTCTCACTCATCCACTGGACGACGAAACGCTCGCTGCCACAGTTTCTTTGATACAAAGCAAGGCAGAAAAACATTGTCAGTTAATTTTCTGTTCTTTCTCTCTGACCACCATCGTCTCAACGAAATATCCCCCTCTCTCGACGCTGCAAACCATGGCCTCCGTAGTCGCACAGGAAGTAGTCCGCGGTGGGTCGTCTGAATAACAATAACCCAAACTGACCGCAGTAGCTTACAATTACACGCCTTGGTCCCACAGATATACCTCATCTTTCGGTCACAGTCGACCAGTCCTCCTCGTCGTCTCCTTTTCCATCCCCAGGATCACCTTTCCTGCCGCCTCCGAGACTCAGCCCGCACGAGTTCGCAGCCAAGCCAATCGAACAGATCATGCGTGCCATCGAGACCAAACGCAAATCCAACGATCAGGCAAACGGTGCCGTCCAGCAACTAGATGGTGAAGCAACCCCTACCATCCAGCTTCCCCTCCCGGGCTCTCCTCCTGCCACACCAACACCCTCAACTTTCCAGACACAGGAGGCTCCCCCACCGAAAGTGACCATTCCAGACCTACCTAAAACCCAATCCGACAAACTATCTCAGCGTGAATCGCTCACCTCTTCACGGCCTGCACCCCCTTCCCCTGCAGCCTCACGGCGTGCCTCAGCGACACATTCCTCGTACGCGAGGTCTCGCCCACAATCAAGAGTAACATCGCTTTCGCAAACCACCCTCCCCATCGACCTCGCAACCGACAGCGAACAACAACCCGCAGCAGAGAACTCGACCACACCCGTCCTCCCGTCAAAACGCCGATCTCTGCTCGTGAAGATTCGAGATTTCGCATTTCCATCGTCCGATGATCGGCATCTGGGCAAAGGGACAGATGTACCCAAGCCTAACCGCCCACGATACCGCGGCTCGACATATTCTTCGTCATCGTCTGCGTACGAAGAAGACGAGGGCGTGGACGAGGAGGATCAGCAACGTGGGAGTTGGAGTTCGTTTAGGTGGAATACGCTGAGCCAGCATTTCTGGGGCGATAAGAAGGCAGAGGGGGCAGGGCCGTCGAGGACGGATTTTGACAGGAACTTTGAGGCATCTTCCCCTGCCGAAGAACTGTCTGAGCCGGAGTATAGCGAAGATGATGGAGAGGAGGAGTATGTTCAGGCTGGAGACGAAGATCCACTGATCCCTGGGAAGTATCGTGCGCTGTACCCATTCGAGCCGGAGGGGACTGCGGAGATGGCATTGGAGGAAGAGCAGGTCGTTCACGTTATTGGGAGAGGTGGAGGTGTTGGGTGGGCAATAGTTGAAAAGGAGGGCGGTGGGCATGCTCTCGTGCCGGAGAGCTATCTGGAGTTGATACAGGCCGATGAAGATTCGGACAATCACTAAGAGTAGCGGTGATTTTCTTCTTCTAGTATTGCTCCTCAGACAGTCGTAGTCCTTTGTTCTGCTCTTGCGCTGGTCGCAGGGGCGACAGGGTAGGAAGACGCTTGGCATCGTCTCTTTGCATGTGGTATGTAGCGCTCTCAACCCATCTGTTCTCGTCCATGTATCTCTTGTTTACTCATTCTCATCATCATTGTAGTATACTCTGCATGTCGTTTAGGATATAAATTACGTCAAGTAACTATCGTGTCTCTTTCGTCTTGGCAAACCTCGCTCTCCTGATCGTTGAACAGTGAGAAGACGGCCTTGTAATCTTATCGGGACGTTGCACATGAACAGTTATTGCCTCTGCTCATGCGGTTCATTAACAGGATCAATCCCGGATAGCTTGCTCCAAGAAATTGTGGTAATACTGACACCGCTGACATATACCGACCTGTTAGATATTTTGAGTTAGAGATGCGTGGCTTCTAGCGTTTTCCTAGCGCATCAGGCCTCAGAAACCACCCGTGCACGTTGCCAGAAAGACGTATGGCAAAGGTGAATTCAGTCTAGGAATCATCTGTATACTGGCTAACATTACGCCGTTTGTAAACTCCAATAGATACGGCTGTGGAATATCTTCGTGCTCCGTATCTCCAGCAAGATGGCTATGATTATTATCAAACTTCACTGCAGGATAAGAAGTGCTTCTGGTTACGGTACGCTGTCTTGTGACTTCTATAATCCTAGCTATCAAAGTTCACGAAAGATTTTATAGACGTTTAGAAGTTGATCTGCTCCATTTACGGGTGTTATCAACAACGGCCTATGGTTGCATCCATTCTTCAATCCGTTCTCGAGGAATATCAAGCCGTCCCAGAAGCCAAGCAATTATATGTCAATTGCCCTCATGTGCATCCCGCGAGATATGCCTCATATAGCAATGCCCATGGTAAACGCTTCTATGAATGACTTCTGAACCCTTGCCAACCACATGAACAGGACTTCTATCTGTCTGCGTGCTGGGACTCTTGCCGTACGTGCCTGCGATCCGTGGCTTCGATGCATATGCACAGACTTCACAAGGCCACACCGTTCACCACGAACAGGGGACTCAAGCCCTTAAACATGAGCCTGTACATCGCATGGGGTGTACTTGGCATCTCACAATCATGTTTAGATATTGAAAACTCGTATACAAAGCTCCAGTATAAAGGTTCTTTACGCAGGTCGCAGGATACCTCAGAACACCCCCTTTGTTCTAACGCAAACAAACGTCATGTTCTCTCTGGCTCTGATCACCCTCGCTCTCACGTCCGTGGTCTCCTTTGCCACCCCGGCTAAACGTGCGCCGGCGTTGGAGATTTCGCTCTCTGGTACGTTTTACATGATCAATATATCAGATCAGTCGTACTAACACTCCTTGCTCGCCGCTTCTTGTAGCCCCGACGAGTGTGCACTCCATCGACGACATCAAAGTGACTGCTGCTGTCACTAATACCGGCTCTGAGGCTATCAAGGTCCTCAAGTATGGCACGGTTCTTGACGGTAACATGCCCACCCGCTCCTTCACCGTCAGCAAGGACGGTGTATTAGCCGACTTCGTGGGCATCAAGTTGTCTGTGGATATGAACGAAATTGGCGAGGAGGCATTCGTCACTATCCCTGCTGGGGAGACCGTGACTGTCGATCATGAAGGTTAGTAATCCAGTTCGTCTTCTTGTGTATATCATAAAGTGGATTACTTACTGATATATTGTGCTTTATGCAGTTGCCCCTCTGTACAACTTTGAGTCGCTCGGCACGGGCATGTACACGTTTGAACCCGTCACTACCTTCCAGATCATCGGCGACGACGCGAAACCCAATGCGTTCGAGGTCTCTGCTGCGTCCTTCAAGGTCGACGTAAAGCACGATGTCGCTGCGCGTGAGCTCAAGGTCTTGGACAAGCGTGCTAAGAATGCTTGCACTAGTTCCAGCTATACTAGCTTTATCTCTTCTTCGTAAGTGCTTCAAATATCGGATATCGCTGATATGCTGAATATGTATGTAGTTATTCAGAGGGAAAGACCCTCGCCTCGATTGCTTCGAGTTATGTTGCGTCTAACGGTGCCAACTCCCTCTTCAAGTCCTACTTTGGATCTACTTCGGTCAGTCAAAACCCTGTAACTTCAGCGAATTCATACACAGCAATTCATCAGACACATTTAATTAGACCTCGACTGTCCGCAACGTGTTGAACGTGAGTGCTGTAGTTTATGTGCGTTTTGGAACTCAACGCTAATTTTTACCCGTAGAACGTCGCAAACGAGAACTCCAGCAGCCGTACCCTCAACTGCAGCGACCCTTACGGCGCGTGCACAAGGTAAGCCAATCGGACTTATAAACTTCAAGAAGCCTCACTGATTAGCACCTTACAGCGGTGTTATTGCTTACACTGTGATCTCGACTACAAATGTCTAGTATGTAGCACCCTCTCTTTCTTCCTTGCTATACAACCGAGAAAACTAACATTGAATAATCTCAGCTTTTGCTCGTTGTTCTACTCGGAGGTCACCACTTCGAAGCTCTGCTCTGGCACTAGCGTCGCCTCCCGCAACATTCGTGGTGGCACTGTGCTCCATGAGCTTACCCATGCTACATCTGGTACCGTCGATGGTGAGCGTTCCCCTGGTTGAAGTATAAAGATATTTGGCGGTGGTTGACATATGATCAGTTGGGTATGGTTGCTCGTATGATCAGAGCTTGGGTTCTTCGAGCCCGTCTCAGGCGGCGAAAAATGCCGATAATTACAACGTATGTGTATTACCCATTCCAGCATTAAATATCCCTGCTAAGTTCAATTTTAGTGCTTCGCTACCCAGGTGTACGCTAGCACCCAGTGCTGAAGAAGCGGGAACGAGGTGAATTGAAAGTCGGGAGGATGTGATGAATAAAGCAGGTTTCGGGAGTTGTTTGAAATACCACTTATAAATATTATGTGGGTGCTTTGTTTGTTGTGTATGTGCACATGGGTATTGCCAAAAATTCAACCCGTGTTGTGGATGTGGCCAGTTCGACGCTTGACGGTTCCTGAGCGTCTATATATGCAGATCCGAGTGATCGATCGTGTTTTCGTTAATCTTATCAGACAAGCACGAATTTTCTTTAGATCTACTTCGTCCAACTCTCTCTCTGTTGATCAAACATACTAGAGATAATTGGCTGTGAAAACGTTTTCGGATAATGCTCTACTCAAGTCAAGAGGCTAGCTGCTGACAGTGACGATTGTGGAACAGTCTGAAAACTGGTCTGGACGTTTTGATCATGACTGTCCATTCTCTTTTCGAGCTTGCCAGCCACCGTCAGCCATAGTCCACCAAGAGCAAAAAATCCTTGAGCAGAGGTCTCGTTTCTTCTTATCTCAAAGCACATCCTACTTTTCTTCCAATCTTGCGAAACTGCTTGTAGCAGTTCGCATACCTGGCCTACTATCACCAAGGCACATCAAGTCCAAGACTCACCAGCTCACGCCGCTCTTTGCTCATCTCTTCTGTGCCTGCACTCTACCATCTTCTTCGAGCATTGGTGACTTGACTTGATACAATATGTTTTCTAACCAGGAAGTCTCATCGTCTACCCACATTTCCACGACTTCAACTCCCAAGACACAACTCGACTCTTTCGCTAACGCCCCAGTTGTCTTTATATCGTCCGCAGAGTCTGAGACTTACTCCTTCTCCTCCACGATTGAGGACACGTCATATTATTCTCCTCCACCATCTGGTACTCGTCTCTCATCTATCTCTCGTTTTTCCACACCAAAGATGGTTAGGGAATCCGGGACGCCCTCGCTCGCTAACCTCTCGTTGTCTTCGACTGTCTCAAGTCCATCGTTGGCCCTCACACCCACGCAGTACAACGCTACCCGTAATCCGGACATTTCCAACATAGGATTGGGGCTTTCGGGGTTGTTCTTACATGACAGATCTGCCTTTGAGAGCACAGGGGATCCCCCCAAACAAACTGAACTTGCGGACACCGGATTCTTTGTGGACGAGACAGATTTGGACGGTTCTGGAGCCTGGTTTGAACAGGATTCGTTCGTGTACCCCGAGCAGGTCGAAGACGCGTGGCGTAAGCGGATCCCACTGAGTAGCGAGCCCAGTTCCGCGGACATGTTGCGCGGTTTGGGAGAGAGGCTGCCGGATGGGAGTTCCAAGACGGGTGTGGACCAGGAGAGTGGGTTGGAGAGTCCGACCCTGCCCGCGGCAGACGATGTTTTCTACTCTCATGGGCCGATGATGTCGAGTACTCCGCGGAAGAGCGAGGACAAGGAGAGCCGTGGATGGAGGGATAGCGTGTCGCATGCAATGGTGTCGAACTGGAGGAAGAGTGTACATTTGGAGGAACAAGAGACTCGGAGAATGGCGGGTTTCTATTAGATTTGGGGGTGCATGAGTACCTGGGAAATATGGAGACTGGGAAAGGACAATATACTACCTTTGACTGTCGCTTGTTGCCTGGTGTGTGACCCGCCCCTCGTGAACCTGAGAAACCTCTGGGCGTACTACAAATTAGACTATCTTGCTCAGACGCCGTTTCGGTTGTTCGGAGTGAAGCCTGTCAATCTCAAATGGCCCGCAGAGATCGTCATTGAGCGTTGTTGCCTCGTTGCGTGCCTTTCATGGAGAGTTGTAAAAGTAGGCCGCACAACACGCGGATGATGGGAGCGGTAGATGGTTGCTCGGGTAGATATATGTCTGCACCGCATTGCCAAACGAGCGTCCTGCGGCCACCTGGCGTGATGCAGCTGGAGACATACATGGTTAGCAGACGGCAAACGCGGTGGGTTTTTTTGTACGTACGAACGACATACGCACACAGGCCACAGCACCGCTTGACACTCACCTGAACACGTTTCCGGCTTTCCGAGTATACTAGAGAGTTCCGGGGTCTGCGTAATAGGAAAACAAGTAGAATAAATGCGCATGAACGCCGGGCTCTATGAGATCCACGAGGCTGGCCACAGGACGGGTGAATAGAGTCATGGAGGTGTGGTGGGAGGAGCAGATACTATATATTATTTAGTTTTGTATTTATTTTCACGTATGGTAATTAATAATTACTCGAGCAAGGACCCCACAAAGGAATCTGGCTTTCTCCTCGACAGCCACCTCGACCTTGGGCGTCTTGAACGCGCCCATTACGCGTCGCAGAGTCCTTGTCGTCGTGCCAGCTTTCGACCTCGCCGTGCCGACACACCCAGGCGACATGAACGTAGGAAAGTGCCACACCGCCACCAGGGCAGCGACGAGTCGTGTGTGGGCCGGACCGACGATAATAACCTGCAAGCGGTAATCAGCCTCGAGGCAGCCTTCCTTCCTTGGCCTATATCTCATTTTCCATCCTGCGAGAACAAGGCCTGCGCGAGGCGACATTCTGTCCAGCGAGCCCAGCCACGTTGGAACCGCGAGTACAAAGGCTGTCATCATCTTTGAATCCACAATCGCTTATCCTCCACGCAATCTTTTTCTGACGACGCTTCAACAACCCCCGTCGTCCTCTTCGTTCAGTGCAGTCATCTCGTGTCCATCCTGGAGCTCTCTCTGACGGATTATGTCTAGTAGTCAAACAGTCGTGCGCACAAGGAAACCTCAGCCATTAATCAGCTCTCAAGGTGAGTCAGGCCTCCATTTTCCTGGTTGTTATGCGCTTGTTCTCGCGTGGTCCTTTTATTCCTATCGTGTCTGTGAGAGGTAGACCAGAAGGACCAGTCACCATGGCTCCCAGCGAGGATCCGTCTCTACGAGATTGAGTTAGGATCTGTCGTGATGTTCTCTCGCTGCCCATTCGTGTCTATTGTCCTTCGTTCATCCGGATGCCGTACATTTTGTGCGGAGAGTAGTTCAATCTGAACCGCGCTATCCGGAGCACCTCTCATAGGGGCAGAACCGTGTCGAAATTCCTCCGTTTGTTAGAGCCGCGGATACTAATTTACTTCCGTTGTGTCAATCAAGGACCAATGCAGAACAACATCGCCCCTCGCGAGGCATCCCCGTCGCCTTCATTCCGGGAAAGGCAGAGAACCATTAAAGCCCATTCGATGCCCATAGTGCCCTCGGTCGGACAAGTCCTAGCCGGTAACACCGCCCAGCAAAATATCTCCCAGCCGAGTCCCACGGGCTCCAACGGCTCTCTTCCCGCCAGGAGGTCACCTCCAGCTACATCACGCATTTCTCCAGTGACAGCCAAGCTCGCCTCAATGTCTGTCAATGCTCGAGGAGACCGCACGCCCGAACGGATGGGGTCGCCACCACCTCTCTTACACGCACAAAGCACCCCGGTAGTACCTCAACTCTCGTCCCAGGGCTCACAGGTGGCAGCCCATCAACCAAGACCAATGCCTCGTGTCGCCCCACCCCATTTTCTTACGCAATTCCAGGTGGACGAAAAGTGGCATGTTACCGAGGAGTTGTTGGCTGAGATTGACCGTGCCGACCAACAGCATCTACATGGGCAGCTGTCAGGCACGTCGGGGGTCGCGTACGCTGGTGGAGCGGCATCAAGTAGCAGTCTGCTCTCTGTGGCCAAAGACCCGGCAGTCGAACGTGTGCGGGCTAGCGACCGCTCAAGTCCGAAGGAGTTTGACAACGCGCAGAAGAGGCAGGTGCGTGAGAAAGAGAGGGAACCTCAGAACGTCCGAGAAAGCCCCAAGACTCGCGAGCGATCCCAGACCACCTCGTCCCTCCCATCACAACATATGGATCCCCAGGTGCACGCACAGAGAACACCGGAGTATCGCGGTTCCCCGCCGTTTCACACGCCCATGACATCTCCTGGTGAGCGAACTGCGAATTACACTCAGTACGTCCCAGATTCGTACCAGGCACCTCAAGGAGCTCCGCAGTCCACGACGCGCAAGCCGGCGCCTGCTTCGACTGAGTCTACCTCTCCTCGTGGCACCCCACCCGCCACCATGAAACCGTCCAATCAAGTCACACCAGTTCAATCGACAAGCCTTCGCGTATCAGACCGCGCACTTCCGCTTCAAGAGGAGCCTGAAGAAGACTTGGGGCAGGATTTCACTGAGCATGAGTCTGATTATGACAAGTTGCGTCGTTGTTCCCCTACTTCATCGTCAGACTTGTATCCTGAAGGCAGATATGACAGTCGAAGGGATCATGGTTCGAGCGTACAGCCTACAGACGAGGACGACGAAGACACGCTCAATGAAGAAGCCCAAGATCATCTACAGCCGCCGAGCAAGAGTGACGACGAAGATTCTGGCTTTACGCCGCGGTCTCCGTCTACCAGCTTACCTGAACGTCCTAGAGATGAGCGATATTCGCCTACGAACAGCCAGTACTCTACGCAATATAGTCAACTTTCGATTGACAATCAGAAGACTATGCGTAACAAGCATGCTCGTGTTGGGTCAACTGATCAACTAGGCATGCGTTCTTTCGACCCCACTGTCTTCGAGAGCACGAACAGTCACTCGCGAAGCAACTCGCAGGAAATTAATTCCAAGGGTCTTCGCACTGCCAAACCTACTCAAACCTCTCCTCCCATTGCGCACCAGCAGCCACCATACGTCCAGGTTCAGCAGCTGCAGCAACAACAACAACAAGCCCGACAGTTTGGCAAGCCCGTTGAGAGTATGTACGGTACGAACAGTTCTATCCCGCTGTCCCCACATTTCGAAGATTTGCAGGGTGTGTTTGATAACCCCACCTCCTCCTACCTGCAAACCTTCCTGCAGTCGCCGACTCCTGATGGACGCAACGCACCAGTCCCACCGACACCCGTCACAAACACAGCCGCTCCGTCACCTTCACCGTTCCCTAGTGATATTGAACCACGTCAGATTGGCTCACCTTATCCGTACCCCTTTGCTCACATCCGACGTACTGCGCTCTCGGCCGCGCAGAATGCTGCAACGTCCACTTTTGAACCTAATGACATTGCTCATGTAAGGGAACAGCTTCAGATGCAGATGCAAATCTACGCACTGAACAATGGACTCGCGCCACCTTCCGAATCGACGTTCTCTCCTTCGTCTACTCCCTTCCCCGGCGTAGGATACAACCCATGGGCATTCATGCATCAAGCCCGAGGGTTCGATTCGGCCATGAGCATACGTTCTAGTCCCAGCCACGAGCCCATTCAGTTGCCGATTCCTCAATACCGCAATCGGCCGTTGAGGAGGAAGGATAATTCGGGCAATCTTCGTGCTCCTCTGCGACGCAAGGTGAAGCCTCCTCCGCGTGTTGAGAGTACTCAGCCGAGAGATACGAGCCCTGAGCCTTCGTCTGGCGAGGAGACGGCTGGTGAGACGCAGTTTGTTGATCAGTATGTTCCGACGCAGGGTGCGAATGGAGCATGGGGCAATGGACATGATCACCTTGTTGAACAGGTGGATGAAGAGGATGAAGGGGATTGGGTGGATGATGATGATGATGGGGCAGAAGACGTGTTACAGTTGGAGTATCATCATTCGTATATTCCGAACCCTGTGAAACGGCAGAGGAGGTGGGAAAGTCGATGGGAGGCATTATCGGAAGCGGTGAGTGCCAATCTCGTTCTGAGGTTTTGTTTTATCGGACCGACTTATTGATTTTGGTTTGTGATTTAGGTAAAGGCTATTGATCGCGAGACTGATACTACGTTGCTAGTCTTGGCTGCACCTGCGCATAGTAAGAAGTTGCATGCCCTGACGTCTCGGAACATTCGTCGAGATCCCAACCTCTTGCACTCGACCACCCTCACGAAGATTCGTAGCAGCTTTTCTGCGCTTGCAGAGCAGCGGCGTGCGTCTCGGACTCCCAAGATCTCGCTTGTTGAGCAGTTATCTGGCCAGTCGAATTCGTCGGCAGATGGGTCTCAGAACGGCGAGAGCGATCTCAGACGTGCGTTGGAGGCGGCACTTGGAAGTCTGGGAGCGTTGAGCACGTTGTATGATCAACGCGAGGCGCGTTGGAGGGAAGAGATGCGCAGGCTTGGTGAGGACCGTGAACATGTCGCGTTTCTGCTGAGCCAAGTGCTGGGTCCTTCGGTCGCCAATGCCACCAGTAAACACGAAGAAACACAGCTGCTTGGTTAACCCGCTCTTCTCTGACCCCGTTATTTCTCACATTGGATGGATGTACTTGTGTCTGGAACGGCCTTCTGTAGAGTTACTGCTGCCAGTGCTCGGCTGGCTCATGGAATTGTGTGTACAACGCTGTTGTTTTCGTGTACCTGTACGCCGACCTGTACCATCTTCATTCGTGTGGCTGTGGGTTTACCCCTACAGCTTGTTGTAGACCATCTACTTTCGTATACTAGGAGCTTATTTTCACTTCTGTGTTATCTCTCAATTCACGCGTGTACACCGCATTCAAAGCCGTTGATTAATTGGTAAACCTGCACAGCCGTTTGCAGCTATTACAATTTACAGCCATCATCGTCAGCCACCGCCTCTTACTCTCGACTTCCACCTCCGAACCGGCTCTCTCTGGTCCTATCATCGTCTCCAAAGCCCCAGCTCAATAATAGTAATATATTGATAACGAGCGTGTATGCAGTTGATCAGAACAAGCATCATGTCGGCTTAAAGGCCTGGCTTGTATACCGGAGCTGAGGGATATCAGGTGTCCCTCTAACATCCAACACCCATCTCATTGTCCGGCTACTACGTAGTCCAACTACTATGCGGTATTTTCGACTGGTCACTGTGATCGTTGCTACGTTGGTCAGTCTGGTGCAGGCCGACCTCAATCTCAGAGATCCAACGAGCATAGCACTCAGCTCTACAAGATGTACGGCTCCAAATCGCGCAACGGGGGTCACGAAAGACATAGAAATCAGTTAGTTGCCTCTGTGATTCACTCTTTCAACGTATTGACGTATCTTTGCAGAATATTTTGAGGTAAATCCTAAGGCCGAGCGTACTCTCCTGTTGGTCCATGGGTGGCCAGCTTTGTGGCATATTTGGCGACTGCAGATCGAAGTATTGAAGGTATTTGGCCGGGGATATCACAGAAGCCCATTTATCTTATTCTATATTGGAATATTAGGATGACTATCATATCATTGCCGTGAACCAACGCGGCTTCGGAGGCTCAGAGCACCCAGGCGATCTCAAAACCTCTTCTACTATGGCAGACTTGGTGGGAGACCTGGCATGTGTTTTGGCAGATGCAAAAGTCGAGAAGGCTCTTTGTATTGGGCACGTAGCCATCTATCTGTGGTATACGAGTTTTATCGCTGATTCATATGCATCAGTCATGATTGGGGTGCTCAGGTGTGTAACGAAGCCGCCCGCCAACGTCCTGACATATTCGACGGAGTTATCGGCACTGCCATCCCTGTAAATCGTCTAAAGTGCCTGATTAGATCTTGTCGTAGCTAACCTATTTTCTGCTCTAGTACGTT
Organism: Irpex rosettiformis; assembly: GCA_022160335.1. Lineage (NCBI taxonomy): Eukaryota > Fungi > Basidiomycota > Agaricomycetes > Polyporales > Irpicaceae > Irpex > Irpex rosettiformis. The sequence goes on from MU274903.1 coordinate 1,221,981, forward strand.
CCATACTCAGGACCCCATGTACCAGTTTCCAGCCTGGTACACATGCTCCCAAAGCTCGCATACAACGTCTTCTTCCAACACAACACCACGAATGCGATTCAAGAGTTGAATCGAGACGTCCGACGCACCTTACGGGGGACATTGCGTACTGTGGATAGCCCACCGCCAGATGAGTTTCTGAAACAGACCGACTCATTCCTACGCGGATGGGATGCTGTGGAGGAGGTCAGTTTGCTTCGATCGTAGGCCTTGTAACGCCTGATAGATGACAGTGTACTTTCTCTAGATCCCTTCCATCCCTTTCTTCACAGCGGAAGAGGAAGAGTACTGGGTAGATCAGTTCTCAACTTATGGGTTCAACTATAGTATGCAATCCCCCGTGATATAGCCCTTGCATACCGTACTAACTCTTCTCGACAGCTCTAGGGTTTTATACCGTGCGCTTACTTCCCTCTATACCTTGGGATATATTCACTAAAATATCAGCCATTAGTCTGGCCACGCCTCTTGGACATTCGCGCAAACACAAGGAAACCACACGATCCCACAGCCAGCTCTGTCGATCTTACCAACGAACGATCCTGTCGCTAACTGGGTAGAGGCAGCGCGAATCATGAAGAGCGAAAGTCATTTCCTGCATTTGACTACGAAGGTGAAGCTCTTATCTTTAAGATCTTTGCCGTTATGAGTTATATGAACTGATTGCGTGGATGATAGACTGTCGAGGCGGCCCATTGGCTGAACATCGAGAAAGCGGATGAAGTCAACGCGATTATGAGAGAATGGCTTGACGAGTATTATCCCCCAGTTTCGACCGAGAAAGAAAGGAAGACGTTTCCAAAGGATGAATTATAAGTGCCGGAATAGCGGTACTACGGATGATATACATGGGGGTAAAGGAACGTAGTGTGGTTTGTGGCCTGTAGAGGTGTAACGAGTGTATATGCCAACACGTACTTATGCAATTGATACTAGCAAAGGAAGATCCTGTATGATAAATATATGCTCTTCGGAGTGTATAACATTGCACTATGGCCGTCGTTAAGATCCATTCAACCCAAGCAATTGTTCAACTTCCATTTCTTCCGCCCGGTCTACGAGATCGTCGTCGTCGTCTTCACTCTCTAATCCGGATAGATCGGAGGAGTCGGAGCCAAGGCCTGCAGCTCTTAAACGTTGTCTAGTGGCTTCACGGTCTTGTTCAAGTTGCTGTTGTTGCTCGTTCCGTTCGCGACGAGGATGTCTACGTCTACGCCGCGGGGCATCCACAGGCGGTTGGTCGTTTGCGCCAGCCACTGCAGCTTGAGGTCTCGCCTTCTCCTTTTTCTGGGGTACGAAATGCCGACTTTGCTCTATGAGATATTTCTTCCAATCGACGTCATAGTCAACGCATTTTAGACAGGAAATGCAGAGTCTCTGTTATGCGAAACATTAGTCAACCAACGTCAAACGTCAGAACAAGAATATTTTGCGATGGGAGATAGGTACGAACTTCTTTACCGGTGTAAAATGCATTGAGCACTTGCTCGACGGTGACTCGCCGTCTATCTATAAACGCTTTTATCGCCGTTTTGTCACTACAGAGGGCCGTAATTTCCTCAAGCGACGGCTCAACCCCACCATTCTCGTCGCGCAATGCAATGCGCGCGAGGAACTGCCTTCCCCATCTGAATTCGAACAAGTGATTGGCCCAGGCCAGGCGAGTCTACAAAAGAGTGATAACGGTGTAGCATGTCAGCATCCACGATATAATTAAAGGGTGAACAGTATCGAAAAAACAAACAAATAACAACCTTTGGTTCGAGCTGGCGAAACTCTGCGACATCGAGCGGACGTGCAGGTATGAACTTATACAGCCCCATATACAGCCACTTGGACTGACCGAGTTGGACGAACAGCCGTTTTGTCATTTCTCCCGTCCACGGCGGGTTCATCACGAAGAACAACCCCGATGCGCCGGGTCGACGAGGTGCGTATGGGTTCCAATGTAGGTTGATGAAAGCCATGTTGTCGAACCCCCGTTTGAGTTTGTGGGCAGAGGGGTTCGGGAACATGGTTTGTTGTCCGCCGCCGTAGAGATGGCTCATTAGTGCGCGTGTGACTGTTGTGCGAAGATCGACGGGCTGGACGTTGTGGATGTCGTATGCACCACGACCGACGACGTCGAGACGGCTGTTGATTGCTAATGTGGATAAGCCACTTCTGTGTTGGTGCTGTTCGTGGTCACTTTCGACGTCCATCTATATTGTGCATTGATTAGCTAGAGTTTGGAACTTCGAGTTGTGAAATATCGGAAGATAGGAGCGAGATACTTGCATTGACATCCTCGTCATTTGGCTGGGGTTCTGCAGGATGAGGTGCTTCAACTACCTCCTCAACCTCCTCCTGCACTCGGTCATCTTGTACCATTGCATCATCAGCTTCATTTGCTATTGCAACATTAGGATAAGGGTCGAAGTCCAAGGCACCGCCCCAAACCTCCTCAACCTCCTCCGGCACTTGGGAGCCATCCTGGATTATAGGATCGTTTGTCATTATATCGTTGGGGTCAGCGTCAAGATCCACGGAACCACCAAATACAGAAGGACTGGGAGCGTTGTGACTTCTTGCTCGATTCAAACGTTGTTCTAGCCGCACCTGCTGTAAGGTGGGCAAGAGCACGAAATCGAATAGTAATGACCTTGATCTCCCTCTGTCTTCGGTATGTAAACGACGAGTAGGAAATTCGTCTTTGGGGACAAGTTCTGGACTAGTTGCGAGGATCGTTACAATGAGCACTTGCTTTATTACGGCTTATAATTCGTTGTGCTGACCTTTTATCTGGAATCTGCAGCTCAAATAAAAACATGATTCATGCGTGAGCGGCTTTGGAAAAGGAAAAGTTAAATACAAGGTATGTAACTGACAAGTTTCTTGCTCGGTTTACGCTCCTGGGGATGGTGTCAGCGCAAATCGACTTAGGAGCACCCATTAGTCAAAGCGTACCCGTCTAGATTTGAAGGGAATTTCGGGTGAGGATTCAGATTTTATTGTGTATTTTATTTCTGGAGATGTTCTTGCACGATTCTTGCTCCTCTGATAAGTATGCAGCAACTAGGAGTATGATCATGCCGTGCCAGTTAGCTAATCGCCTTCGGCCCCTAGAGCTCCTTGAGGCTTGGAGCTGAAGAAACTCACCGGTGACTGATAAATATCACAAAAATTCAGTAAGAGAGTACAAAATTCTAAAAATCACTTACTTGAACTCTAGGTCCAATCCCTGAGCTATTCCTGGAGCCCACTGTAACCTCCATGGCGGGTGTCGCCGACCCAGGCATTGGGGGAGCCAGCGGACTACTGTCTCGAGTATACCACTTTGGAAAGCTATTTGAAGCCATAAAATCCAAAGATAATTCAGAAAACGACGCTAATACCGTTGAGCTATGAAGACGGAAGGAGACAAGAGTGAGTTGATCCACGTGTTGAGCGCGGCCCCTGGAATGAGCAATGGTCGCCGCCCCTATATCCGAGCGCCTACTGCCGTGGCTTTAGTAGTGGCAGCTTGCTCGCTTTAGAGCTAGTTTATGGGTATGGCGGGGCGTGGCTCTCGATGCATAGAAAGAGATATTGTGGCTGCAAAATGAAGAGGATATTCTCTTACAGCTTCTTGAATTGTTTTCCGAATTCTTGGGAAGATAATGTGTACTATTGACTCGCGTAAGCTCAATATTGTATGTCCGGTAGCTAGGGTGCCCTGGTCTGAGTAATCGCTCTGCTCTATCATAAATATTACTCGCATATTTTAAAAAAACATACCTGCATCACTTGTTACTTGTGAACGATAGGTGAGAACGCAAGAGACATTACTTGAGCTCGCATCTGATCCTCCATAATCTCCAGAGCGCCTAACAACACTGCTCATGATTAGATCAAAACTAAGGATCCAATAAAATCGAAAGAATCTGTCTCTTGCTCTCCAACCTCGAACTCGAGCCAACCGTCCTCCTCAACATCGACCTCCAAGTCTCGCAAATTACTACTTTGTTAGTTTCTTCATGTTGCAGAGATTGAGCTACTTAGTGATCAAATCGTCCCAGGCTGTGACCAGGCCTATTTTTCAACGACCCTTCTCCAGTTCATTAGGTTTCGAGATGGCAGCAGAGAGCAAAGGTGCGTCGCTCGAATATATACATATCATTGTGCGAGCTATACTAACGACTTTTTTTATTCCTAGTCCTTGTTGGTGTCATTGGCGGCAGCGGTCTTTACCACCTCGACAACTTAACCCTCATGTCAGTCGCCGTGTATGTCCCCGATCGTAATCACAGCTAATGCAACTCCTGCAGCAAGCAAGTCACTCCGGAAACAGTGAGCAACCAACTCACTGGTTAATTATCTCTCATTGACCGCACAATGACAGCCATGGGGCTTGCCTAGCTCACCCATCTCCATCTGTGCCCTTCCTTCTGGCACCCAAGTTGCTTTCATCGCCCGTCACGGCCCCGGCCACGCCATCAGCCCTTCCGCAGTTCCAGCACGCGCCAACATCGCCGCACTGAAGTCTCTCGGTGTCAAGGCTGTGCTGGCCTTCTCCGCGGTTGGTTCCTTGCGCGAGGAGATCGCACCTGGAGACTTCGTCCTTCCCACGCAGATCATTGATCGTACAAAGGGCATCCGTCCATCCAGCTTCTTTGACGGCCTGAGCGTCGTCGCCCACGCTACCTTTGGAGACCCATTCAGCAATAAGTTTGTTCATTGGCTCGAGGGACGTGTGGGTAAGGTATTGGAGGAGCACGGGCAGGGCAAAAAGTTGCACACGGACAAGACTATCATTTGCATGGAGGGACCGCAGTTCTCGACGAGGGCGGAGAGCAAGATGTACCGTTCGTGGGGAGCGGATATCATCAACATGAGTGTTCTACCCGAGGCGAAGCTTGCAAGGGAGGCTGAATTGGGGTACGGAGTCTTTTTGGTTTTCTTATGACAGATGGCTATTAAGTTGAACTGACATGGGAATCCTCGTCTTCTTAGATACGCACTCATCGCAACTTCGACTGACTACGATTCCTGGCGGGAGCATGAGGACGCTGTGACCTCTGCGGACGTGTTCAAGGTCTTGCAGGACAACGCCGCGCTGTCTCGCACTGTCGCTGCCACCGTGATAGACGAGTTGCACGAAGCTGCTGAGGAGGGGCACATCCTGACAGAGGCAGCTGGCTCCATGCAGTTCTCCATCCTACCACGCTCTGAGAAGACGAAGCCAGAAGACGCGGCAAAGTTGTCTTACATCTTGCCAAAGTACTTTAGCGCGTGATGGGAGATATTTATGCTCAATAGACACAGCAGGGGAAAGCAAAATCTGTAGTCAACAATGTATCAGGGACAAATTTATACATGCCTCAAATAGAAATGTAGAAACATTTTGTCAATCACGTTTGATTGTTTGATTCGCCTTCAACAATCTCAAGTATTTGATATTCGACGGAGAGTGCAGTATGTATAACAGGGGATATACAATAACCTCAGCAACAAGAAGAGTGAGAGAAACCTTAGTCAGTACACACGCGACCAGGACTATTTGACTTTGGCTCGACGAAGAAAAGAAAAAGGTCGATGGAATCAATCAACGTCGTCCAAAGACGGACCAGGAGCAGACGAACTTGACCCAATAGCAGCACCGAACAGCGTAGATAGTGGGAACGGTAGTCCGAGGGTATGTGGCTGCGTTTGGGTCGAGGCAGTAGGCGTCAAAGGGTTGCGAAGTAAGGAATGTACCGTATTGCCCGATTGCGATTGTCCACTTTCGGAGGTGGAAGGCTGAGCAGTGTTGGAGGAAGAAGCTCCGGATTGGCTTGGGCCAGAGGTATTATTAGGAGCGGTGCCTGGTACAGGTATTTGTTCCGTGGAATATCCCTGTGGAAAGGCAGAAAACATAGTGGAGAGAGGTACAGGAACGGAAATAGGCGTAGCAGAAGAAGCGGCAGAAGTGGGATCCGGAGTTTGGCCGGACGGTGAAGGGGTTGCGTTGTTGCTGGTGCCGGTACTAGCGGACGGAGAAGAGTCCGCGGCTAAAGCCTCGAGATCCTTCCTTTTCTGTAGTTCAGTTTTTGCAATGTTATATTTTCGCTTCTGTATCTTTGTAAACGCAAGGAGAGCGTCCAAGCCGTCGCATACAAATTGCTTGCTCGGGCGATCTTGCAACCTACGTATTGTCTTGTCAGTAACACCAAGAAAAGCGTGTTCGCCTAGCTCACCTTCCGATGATCTCATCGGTAGCGTCGGCAGCTCGTAAGAATGGCATGAACTCGATCAGGTATTTGTATACAGAGAGCAATACAGCGGCCCCAGGCTTCATCATATGTGCGATGTTGACCCAGCTCTCGAACCTCTTCTTCAGTGCAGGACGGAACTCGTGACGAAGGTCTTCAAGGTCAGGATCGAGAGGGTCCAGATCGAGGTAGGTGTACGCGTCGTCATCCGAGTTCATCCCAGGCATCGGAGGAACACCCATCATCATCGCAGCGAACATCATAGGGTTCGCAGCGTCTGCGCCTGGAGTGGTGATAGAGTCGACCCATGTCTCAATACGGTTTCTTCTTCCAGTAGAGCCTTGCCGAAGCTTCAATATTTGATTCAAGTCAGTCCGGTTCGAGGGTTCATCCATACGTGAGAAGGAAAGCGAGAGGGCTTTCTTCACTGCACGCGCCGTGTCGATGAGCTCTTTGCGAATATAGCTTAAGGCCAACTCTGAATGATCGTTTCTCCCTAGTAATATCATGGCGAGTTGGAGCGATGGAGCGTCTCGAGGACGGAGAAGATGTGAATGGGTCTTGAGGAGGTTAAGGATCGGCTGAACCTTGAGTTCAGACGAATAGATCTCCAGGGCAACGGCGAATGTGTCCGGGGAAACCCTTGCAATGCTCTCGATCATTTCGAGGAGCTCCTCGGATAACCCTTCAGAGTCATCAGCAATGCTGATAAGGGCGATATATAAAGGACTTGAGGGCAAAATCTCGAATTCTTTCTTCATTGTCATTTCGGCGAGGTCGCGAAGATCTCCAAGACAAGAGGAGATACGTGAGGGCCAATGATGACATCTGCCGAAGGCACCCTCCTCCCAGGTTAAGTCAAAAGCATCCTCGTCATCTTCTTCCTCGTTGTCCTCATCCTCCCAGTCGTCTTCATCATCACCAATGTCGTCTAAATTGATTGTGCCTGATGCATGCATGTTATTGAGCTCTATGTCAAACCGTACTGCCAAGCGAGCACTTACCCTTCTTAGCAGGGCGCAATATTCTCAAAATTTGGTGCCATCCGTTTGATCTCTGGATATCCACCAACATCTCCAAAACCAACTGTTCATGATGCTCTTTACCGCTAGCCAGCATACTCAAGAACATGTCCCGCCATATGAATTCACTGACACTTTCCAGGTTTTGTACTCCCTCTATTGAGAAAGACTTTATAACGGCCCCTGTCTTTGACTTGATAACGATCGGGACATACAAACTCGTCAAGGAGCATTTACAGCTGTACAAAGTCGTGGATATCAGATGTAAGCAATGAAGGGCAAAAGTCAGCTTACCACGAGCGCACGTTGGCGAGCCGATTGAGAGTGGTGTGGATGAGAAGCAGACATTCATGGACGAGTTCGTATTGAACATTGTGTTCGTAGGCTACGCTCCATAAATCATCGTACCAGTCTGTCAAGCAGCTGATTATCTCGTGCAGAATTTCCGGTTTGCTGCTGATATCCATGACAAAGGATCGTTTGGAGTCCTTTGAGAGCTCTTCAAGTAAGAGGTTGATCTCTGCCTTCTTGGTCTTGATGTCGAGCACCGGAAGATTCTGGTGACGCTTGTGAAGGCGTGCAGCAGCGGCATTAGCTCGGGATGCTCTTTTCCGGGACGTACGGCTGAGCATTGGGATAAGATGGCTCTCTACCAAAGCCTGCTGTGCATCCTGCGGAAGCGAGTGGTAGAGCTCAGAGAATCTGCGGTGAATAGAATCATAGGTCGATACTTGCATAGGAGTAATACAACAAAGAGTCAAAGACAAACTTACCGAGCCCTGTTCGCCTTTGAAATCATTATTCGCTAATCCTTTCGCAGTAGAATTTGACGCAAATATTTTAGGAGGTATGGGGGAGTCAAACACGCCGCCAGCAGGTGTTTGAGAAACGAGGTGAGTGTAGGCAGGAAAGAAGTACCAGAACATGACTGACCGTCACGGTCTTCACGTATGCAGAATAGACGCGCGTGACACTCATTAGAAAGCGACGCGACTGTGACAATCGCGTCGGCCCCATCGTAGTCACATTGAACGCAATTACAGCGCACAAGAAATAACATTTTTCTGTCAAAGTTCGTGTATGCTACTAGTTGAAGCTCTCCCTAATAACTTCGAAGTCAGCAACATCACGCATGTTCAATGTACAGACTAGCTGCGCTGGGAGTTACGGGCTCCAAGCATCACGTGCCCTAACTTCTTTAGGGCAGGCTCTTCCGTGCAAGTATATACTTGGTTTTTAAGTCGGCTGACGCCCGCCTTGCCGATTTCCCACCAATCGAGAGTAGTAGGACGGGCGCAGTAGTACTAGCTGTAGTATTATGAATAGTTTATATATAGCTACCCATAGCTACAGCGAAGTCAGGACCGCGGATAGCAGGATAAGTAACAGCAAGGGCGAGAGTGTCCGTCGCACATCTACCAGAGAGAAATAACGGACGGGTGGGGGTGGTTGCGAGTAAATGTAAAAAGCAGAAATCCGAGAAGAAGAAGAAAACCAGCGAACGAGACAACAAATTGCAGGGTAGTTGGTAAGATATGAAATGACATGTATGAGGATGGGATGAGATGTAAGGAGAGAAGGAGAGAAATAGCACCCTCGAACCAGTGGGTAAAGGAAAAAGAGAAAGAGAAAGAAGCGAGGACGGAAAGCGAAGTTCAACCTAAGAAAAGCGAACACGGGTTTAGGAGAGAGAGAAAAGGCAAAGTGAGAGCACACACACATTAGATGTACATATTGTGAAACAAAACACCAGTCTCGGGCAAGCTGGTGTTCCCTCCAACAGGGAGTTATGGTACAGGCGAACAACCCGAGAGAATTATACTGATTGTCGACTAATGTTCGCGAGATGCTTAAGTTGATAAACGAGATGACCAGTGAGATTTTGGATGAGTTGCAGGGTGCGGGCTGGGTTGGTGCTTGAAACTTGCGCAGGAGATCGAAGAGAATGTGATGAGCGACACTTGGAACAATTTTTGGTGAAATGCGAGTGTGACGGGGAATCAAGAGGAGCCAAAGGGAGAACAGAGATAAGCATGGTAGCAGTGTGGAGCTACGACACGAGGTAGTCGCTCATGTGCATGCCATCCATCTCAGCAGGTACACACATGGAACCAATCTCGACGGCCCCGTTGCTGTATAACAAAGGGTCTTGGTACATGCTTAACGCGCGTAAGGATGAGCTGACAATCATTGCATATTTGCACTCATCGTGTCCGCGGTCTTTTCTCCTAGCATCCAGATCAAAGCCTTTTGGCAGAGCTCTCCCAGCCAAGCTGCTTAGCATGCGGCGTAGTGTCTTTGATGGAGACGTTGAGTTCAATATCGGCAAAGATGGTCTCCTTTGGACGAGTAACTCTGCTGCTGATGGATTTAAACCACGGACAGAGTGAGCAGACGAGGAAGCATCAGCGAGTGAGGCACCATCTAGCGCCGGAATCGCTGGTACAGTCGGGAGTGAGGATAACGACGTCCGTCGTATGGCTCCAGGGGAAGACGAAGTCAAGGATACATCCGGCGACAACGAATGGTGCATGTTGGCGGTGGCATTTTCTGGACTAGTGGATTCAGAGATAGATACTATCAATAGCTCACCCTTTGACGTGGTTGCTGCGTCACCGGTCACCTTTCGACGGAGACAACGACGAGGCAGACCCTGTCGTGCCTGCTACAGACATATTCACGTTGAGCTTCTTAGCTTGGTTCTTCTCTTTCGCACACTGATTCTGGAACCATACCTGATTATACATGACACGAGGACGAGAATTAGTGATAGGTTCGAGTCCAAATTTCTCCAACAGCTCCTGGGACACAAAACACTCACCTGAACCAGCTATGTACGAAGACGGACTCCGAAATGAAACACTGCTGATTTCGCTGATGCGACTTCAGCGAGTTGTGAGCGTCAAAAGGAAAATAAGCGCGTGATCAGAAACATTGTTTTGCCGCCTGTGGGTTATGCCATGAAGCATGTGGTCTCCCTACACAAAGATACCCGATGTTTGGAAATTGGAACGCAGTACCAGTACCGTGAATCCAAGAGGATGAAGCAGGTAACGCGACGGAGACGATGAAGACAACAAGCAACGGACGACGTGCGTCGTGGGTAGACGAAGCAGCAACGCGTTCGGTATGCTACGAGCGGAGCGTGAAAGACCGGACCGCGTAGAGAGGAAACGTGATTTTAGCGCTTGAGTGGGTTATGCGATCAATGATGGGTCACGTGGTTTCCCCACACAAAGATACCCGATTTTTTGGAAATCGGAACGAGTTAGGCGGCTGTTGGAGAATTTTTTGTTCTTGTTCTGCCGACCTAACTTTCCAAACCTCCCGCAATAAATTCCGACGGTTTCACGATATCTATGATCACCTGCTTTTCATCACCCTCTTAATCAATTTCTTGGACCCATACGCATTTGCCTAGGGACACGGCGTACGATGCCTTCGTCTCCTTTACTTGCGAAGTGGAAGAATAATTTAGAAACTTGGTCCACGCTTGACAACCCAATCCGCTCTTCAGGATGTTAATATGGGTGGTCGAGTACTAAACTGTGCTAACATCTCCTTATCTGGTGCGTCCTATATCTATGCTGGCCTTTACTACTGCTGGTATTTCTCTGGAGAACATTTCAAGAGCATCCTGCTTTCTTATAGATTTTTTAGCTAGTGCTGTACTCGTATTTCTATGTCAATTCATCTATCCTTCAAATTCTTACCTCTTTATTCACGATCTGCACAAGAAAAACCTGGCTCCATCTCGAATAGTGCTCCGACACAGTAAGTATTTTGTTGCCTACCAAGCACCATCACTGCTTCGCACATACGTCCGGACACTCACGGCAATGCTTCGCAGTATTTATGACTAGGAAATCCTTGAGTGTAGCAACAGAGCGCACTACCAGACAATAAGCGTAACTCCTTGTCGTCCGTTCACAATTACACATGGTAAGCGCTCTGAATCGTGAAGTGTTTATGCCGTATTGACTTTGCCTACATCAGTAGCATGTTTGACACCCATCGTAACACTGCGTATTCAATTATGACATACCAGGCCTCACGGGCCCCTCCTTGCCCAGCCATGGGTAACAGGAGCCGAGCCCTATATATACTACACCGCTCATGGTCACAAATCCCCGACATTCTTACCTCTCGTAGGCCACTCAGTGTATTTTCTACCGGCTCTCTCCCTTTCTATGATCCCTATGTCCGGGCACCTCATCCCTCTATTCCTTGCGGCTTATATTCTAATGTGTAGCCCCCTAATCAATGCCAGCCTGAAGCTGAGGAGTCGAGTACATTGGCAAGCGCAACAAGCTCAGGCAATGAGGAATTTTGCCAGTCGAGCTTCTGCCACCAGTATCTCCCGTGCTGTCCGAAGCAACAACATTACTTTCTCGAATCCTCGAGCCTCGGGTGAGTAAAATTGTGCTGGTGTCTTTTTGTCGCGACGTGTTTATACACCCTGGGCCAGATTTCTTCGTCGATGGCAAATCTATTCCGGAGATGAATTTCGATATTGGTCCTAGTTATGCCGGCTTGTTACCTATCAATAACGCAACTGACGAGACGCGTCAGGTGAGATGCTTATTTCCGGTGGGATTAGTGCTCCGAAGCTCACTAGACCTCTGCGACAGCTCTTCTTTTGGTTCTTTCCTCCAGGCCCTTTAGGAAGTGCGGATGATCTCATATTTTGGTAATACCCGCCCGTGAATCCATTTACCTCCATTAATCTGACCGAACATTTGCTGAAGGACTAACGGTGGCCCTGGCTGTTCGTCTTTGGAAGGCACCCTGCAAGAAAACGGAGTGCGTGTCCCTGTCTACTACTACTATCAGTCGGACCTGACTTGTCTTGACGTAAATTTGTCTTAGCCTTTCTCCTGGTCGTGGGGTAGAGCAAAGCCGTCCATTAATGAGTTTAGCTGGACCAACCTATCCAGCGTCTTATACGTAGAACAGCCTGTAGGGACTGGCTTCTCGCAAGGGGTTCCAAATATCAAGGTAAAGAACTAAGATCGACTTAAGTAATAATATCACGCTTATTTTATTTTTCAGAATGAAGAGGATCTTGCTGTGCAAGTCATCGGCTTCATGCAACAGTTCCTTGAAGTATTCTCGGAGCTGAAAGAGAAGAATCTATATCTCACAGGCGAAAGTGTAAGTATTTTTTAGATTGCATTTGTGATGGGTTACTTACATGGGTATCAGTACGCAGGCATGTACGTTCCATGTAAGTTTTGCCTCTTTCAAAGTCCGTTTGATAATATTGAGCATTATTTCGGAAGATATTGCGAATCATATATACAGCCATCCAGGCGAATTGGCTCTTAATTTGAAGGGCATCTGGGTAAATGATGGTTAGTGCTGCCCTGCCTTAATGCAACAATAATGCTGATAAGCTCTCAGGTTCTATTGGTGAGGATTCCGTCCTGATGGACATGCCTACCGTGAATTTCGTGAACAAGTACAAAAGTGTTTTCAATCTCAAGTACGCCTCGATCGGAGTATTCTATCAGCCGTCGCTTATTCACCATTGCAGCTCTTCGTTTATGGCTCACCTCAACTCACGTGGTGCGGCGTGTGGTTACACTGACTACTCCGCCCAACACGTGAAGTACCCTCCTTCGAAACGAATCCTGCCACTCCCTGGGAACGCTATCGAGGCTGTTGAAGGCTGTGATCTGCAGAGCCAAATTTTCGCCGCTGCACTAGAGGTGAACCCAGCATTCGACATCTACAGAATCTTCGACCAGGTGAGTACTTGGTCGTGTGTTTCAGAAGTAGCCACTCAGTTACGGCCCTTTATATCATGCTTTCTAGTATCCAGTTGCTTTCGACCCGCTCGGCTTCCCGTGAGCACCTCCCATCCCTCCTCATTCTCCTCTTCAACTTGGCTGAATACAATATAGGGGTTCGTTTGCGGAAGTTGAGATTTCGCCTGTCTACTTCGATCGGGAAGACGTCAAAAAGGCGATTCACGCTCCATTGAACGTTACCTGGACAGAGTGCAGCGAGAACTCTGTGTTCGCCGGTCCAGACGGCCAGGATCAGAGTGCACCGTCCTACACAGTCCTGCCCAATGTGATTGAAAAGAGTGAGAGGACAGTACTCGTGCACGGCTTGGCCGACTTCCTCATCATGGCAGAGGGGTAAGTGCAAAGTTTCTCTTACTATACTTGAGGATGAATGCGTGTGGCCTTTACTAGAACAAGGGCCGTCATTCAAAAGTAAGTGACCAAACAACCAAGACTTACATGGCTCTGAATTCCCTAACTTATCCATCGCTACTATCTACGTAGCATAACATGTATGTTTTCTTGCTTCATATATCCGACTTCCCTGACTCTGACGCGAGGTACACCGCAGGGAACGGTAAACAAGGTTTCCAGACCCCGATTCAGGATGAGAGCTTCATCGTTCCGGGCATGGGTGTTATGGGCAATATGCATTTTGAACGAGGGCTGGCTTACTACGAAGTTGCGTTAAGCGGACACATGTAAGACTTTGATTCACTCAGTATGGACATAGGATATGCTAATGCTTATGATCTAGGGTCGCACAGTTCTCTCCAAAGGTGCGTGGTAAATAATATTTGGAGGTATCATGACTTACTGGAGCTTGTCGTGTGATCATAGGCTGCCTTCCATATCATGGAATATCTCCTTGGCTTTAGGGAAAATCCGTAAGCTGGATGTATTGTCGTGCGAGAAGTTTGGTGTATGAAATAGCATTATGGGAACGTTGCGCTGCCACTTGAATTGTACTGTACATTATGTAGTAAAAGCCGCATTTGCTTCCGTTGCATGTAGCACCGCATAACACTAGTGTCTGGACATTGGTGGGGAATTCGAACTTGACTTGATTAGAAAAACTCTGTATTCCAAACTATCATTACATGCCCATTATGCTATCGTTTTGCTTCATTCATTATGCTTTTATCTCATTTCGTTTTAGATCAGAGTACATTATCTTTTAATATTATTTTCATATAATATGATTTTATATCTTTTCACACAGTATTTCACACACTGTAATTCTATATCATTCACTCAAGTATGTTATCTTTTCATATCATTATGGTATCCTGTTAGCATAACGCTACGCAACTTAGGTACTATTTCGTTTAAATTTTCATCCGAACCATGAAAATACTTTCAATTCGGAGTCCCAATGTTACTGTAAATTCGCGAACTATAAGTCGAGAACCCCACTGACAGTACCAAGCCACACCGCGCCCATCCTCTGCAATATTCAGCTCACGTAGTCACACTGTGTTAACGAGGAGAAACCAACCGGTACCTCCTCTATACCAGCACTGTATTTGGGAGTGATCATGTCTGCGCCTGTTCCAGACGACGTACCACAACCCTCTGATTCCCAGCAGACTCAGCCAGACGACGTTCCTTCACAAGGCCCGACTGAGGCCGCAACGACGCAACTACAACAATGGGAAGCACTAAGAGGTCAAGTGCGGGTGAAGTCAAGTGATTCCGACACATGGTTGAAGCTTGTAGATGTTGCTGTGGCCTCTGGAGACTACGGAAGGGTGAATGAGACATACGAGGCGTTGCTTGAAGCATACCCGAACACAGTTTGTGTATTCCCTGCCTACATTGTACAGTACATACGCTAATGCTTGATTCTTTTTTGATCAGCCCTCCGCGCAAATTGCGTATATAAACCATATATTGGATTCTTCAAGGGAAACGAAGTACCAGGAAGCTGAAGGGCTATTCAAAAGGTTTCTCAGAACATCATCTTTCGTCGAGTTGTGGAAGTTCTATCTGGCATACGTGAGGTAGGCAAATCAAGTTTTATTGTACGCTTTATGTATTACTGATTCCGTACTGTGTGACGTTTATAGGAGATTGAATGGAGGCCCGAACGCCAGGGACACCGTACGCATGGCGTATGAATTCGCTCTGAATCACATTGGACACGATAAAGAGAGTTCTGAGATATGGACGGACTATATCCAGTTCTTGAAATCGGGAGAGGTACGTGGCGCAAATATATGCTCTGGACGTAATATTGAAAACATGAGGCTAGACATCTAATACATGGGAAGAGGGTCAAAAGATGGACGCGGTGCGGAAGGCATATCAACGAGCAGTGCAGATCCCCATGGATAATGTCAAACGCCTGTGGGAGGAGTATCAGGAATTTGAGAATAACTTGAACAAGATAACGGTATGTTGCATCGTCTCTGTTGTCTGCCAAGTTTCTACTTACACCACTAATTTAGGCGAAGAAGCTCATTTCCGACCTGACACCCGCCCATATGCAAGCACGAACGGTGTTGACCACTCTGCAGGAGCATTTGACTGTCCTCATCCCCCCGGCGCCATCTACAAAGACCGCTGTTTGGCTTCCACGAGTCCCTAACTTCTCCGCTGGGGATAAGGCGCTCGTCGGAAGGTGGCGCATCTACCTGAAGTGGGAAGAAGGTAATCCTTTGGAGATTGAAGAAAAAGACAAGGCACAGCTGCACACTCGTCTTCAGGGTGTCTACCGCAAAGCCCTCGTCCGCATGCGATTTTTCTCAGAAATATGGTGCGTATCTTATATTGCTTTCAAACGCTTGCGTGAATGCTATATGACTTTTAGGTACATGGCGTATGTATGGTATATGACTCTGAGTAACGATACAAGTCTTCCTGAACAGAAGAGGAAAGATCGCAAGGAGGAAGCTCTCAACATTCTCAAGGCGGGAATTCAGGCCAATCCGTCTAGGTGCGTGTCTCGTTCTGTTACAAAATTCCGTAGCTGAATATCACACTTATATTGTAAGTTTTGTTCTCAACTTTGCATATGCCGAGGCGCTGGAAACAGATAAGAACTTTGAAGAAGTGCACGCTACGTTTGACAAATTCCTTGAAGTACTTCGCAAAGACCTTGAAGTTGTCGAAACTCGTGTGAATACGGGGAATCCTTCGCTTGCAGATGGTAGTCAATCGCAGTCCAATGGTGCTGCAGCAGATGGTGGTCAGACACAGAACTCCTCGCAAAGCTCAGAAGGGGGGGCATCTAAGTCAAAGGAACTGAATGATCGAAGGACGGAATACGGCGTGGCGTGGATTGTTTACATGCGTTTTGCAAGACGTGCAGAGAATCTGAAGTCTGCTAGGGCTGTATTCGGTAAGGCCAGGCGAGACCGCTGGACCCCATGGGAGGTGTTTGAAGCTGCTGGTACGACAATAATTCGTTACGCGTGCCCTCCATTTCAAACTGACACACGTACCGGTACAGC
Organism: Irpex rosettiformis; assembly: GCA_022160335.1. Lineage (NCBI taxonomy): Eukaryota > Fungi > Basidiomycota > Agaricomycetes > Polyporales > Irpicaceae > Irpex > Irpex rosettiformis. The sequence continues at coordinate 1,238,498 of MU274903.1, forward strand.
ACTCATGGAGTATCATTGCACGAAGGCTACAGAAGTAGCGATGCGCATTTTCGAGAAGGGTCTTGAAACGTTTCCTGACGAGGTTGAATTTGCTCTGCGATATCTCGGATTCCTTATCTCTATCAATGACGATTCTAGTTGAGTGAAAATTTTGTTATAGTCCTCATTTATGAATACGCTAACAGATTACAGATTCTCGTGCACTGTTTGAACGTGTGGTCAACATTTTCCCTGCTGATCGTGCTCGCCCAATATGGGATCGGTGGGCACGGTATGAGTATCAGTTTGGCAGCCTTGAAGCAGCTCAGTCGCTAGAAAAGCGCATCTCGGAAATTTATCCAAATGGTGGGTGTGACCATCCGATGTATATCGCCTTTCAAATTTCAACGCTCACTACGTTATAGACCCTCCGATTAAGCGATTTGCAGAACGACACAAGTACCTTGGTACTGACGCTATCGCAGTGCATGATTTAGGCTTTGTGATCTCAAGAGGCAACGGGAACGGCAGCAGTGGCCGTTCCAATGCTAGTAGTCTGGGAAGAACAGAAACACAGTCAAGTGTCTTAAATATCACCTCAAGTCAGCCACAGCAGTCCCAAGGAAGTGTGACGAAGAGAGCACCGTCGCCTGATCACCGAAGGCGAGATGATTCCCGGGGAGGCTCCACAGACTACGGTCCTCCGTCAAAACGGGCGAGGGCGAATTCCCCACAACAGAGAACTTACCCGGACCGTGATGAGAGATGGGGACGACGAAGACATGGCTCCCCGTCAGGGTGGGATCGTGAGCGTGAGCGTGAATCCACTGCACGTCGACCAGATAGGGAGAAAGAGGAAGAGAAAAGTGTGATCCCGAATGTGCTCTCGTGGTTCGTCGGTCAATTACCTGCGGCAAGTTCGTTCGATGGTGTGTACATCTTTCGTAGGTTATGAGGAACTCAAGCTAAGCTTTCTATTGGTGCAGGTCCAGTATTCCGTACAGACGACTTAATGCAGCTGCTCCGAGGAGCCATGATACCTAGCTCGACAGGTATCAGAGCACGGTCACCGGGTCCTCCTCCAGTCATGCGCGGGGGCGGTCGACCTCCTCCAGACTACAGTCCGTACCAAGGGCCCGGTGGGGGCAGACGTGGCCGTTATTAAATCACACTCGCCTGCTCGACATTCACTGTTCGCGATCGACTCTGTTTCATTTCTTCGTTGTCTGTCGCGTGTGATGCACTCGTCAGTGCGTTCTGAAATCTTCCCGAGTTGGAATCTGTGCTTCTTCGACTTGGATTCGACTGTCCATCCTACGCAATATTGCCCCCTCTTTAGCTTAGTTCCATGCACCGATAACGATACAAATAGTTAGCCACCCAATATTGTCATGCGCAAAAACGAGTCTTCCTAGCACTCACGAAGCAATTGCTATCCGGATTATTAGTGTCCAGTATTCGCGCCATAGGTTGTAAATCTCATGAGTGTGATTTGTATTACATAATCTTTCCACGTGATCCATTTGCGTAACACAAACGCGGTGTGACGGTTGCTGTGACATTCGCGTCTTCACGCGCGTCTCCCATGGTCATCATACTAGCACTGTTCCTTGCCACTTACTGTTGCACCGCTCTCAAGATACAACTACATTCCCTCTGACACCAATCGAAGCAACGTGCAAATAATTTATACAGTGTTAGGCATGGCACCGTCCTCAAAATCAAAGGTACAATCGAAACCAGCTGGCAGAGACATCAGAGGATTCTTTGGAGGCGGGAGCAGCGGTAAGCTATCAGGTCCTACCAAGCCAGCCGTGATAGTACGTGTCATACCCTTTAAACACCAGATATATATGCTTACTTAGCTACCAGAATGGGTCAGCTCGGTCGAAAGCTATTGAAATCAGTGAGTCTCTGCTACTCAGTCGAGCTGGTGCATCTCCCTGACTGGTCTCTCTTGCACCTGTACTTGACAGGTGACGAGGACGATGATAAGTGGGTGTTATTGTATACTGTTGGAATGCTCTGGCTAAGGGATACATAGGCCTGTCAAAGCTTCTAGTTCCAAGTGAGTTGATATCATATCATAACTCACTGAGTTGTTATTGATCCTGTTCGTACGCAGGCACAAACCTCAGGACACTGCTATTGTGAGAGGACAAGTAGTATCAACATATTTCAAATTCTCAAAACAACCTCTGACAGAAACCCAAGTCCGAAAGAGCCATGGATACCGACGAAGATGAAAAGCCCATCAAGCCCGCTATGAAGCGCAAGAAAGCTTCCGCGCTCATTTCTAGCGACGAAGAAGACGAGCCTAAAACATCACCTCCTAGGAAGAAAGTAGCCATATCATCTCCGAAGAAAAATCCTGCTTCCTCAACGTCGAAATCTCGCCCTGTCCCGAAACCTGCTCCTACCAGGAAACCCGTTCCTAAGAAATCCAAGGACATGAACTTTATTGCGCCAAGTGACTCAGAAGAAGATATTTACTCAGAACTCAAGAGCAAGGGAAAGACAGGCGCAAAGAAAACACCATCAAAGGCAGAAGTAAGCAAGTTGAAGTCGACACCCAAGAAGCAGATTGAAGAAAAGGCAACAAACGGTGCTAAGGATGGCGAAGGTGATAAGCCTAAGTCGAAGTTCAAGTAGGTTGTTCGGACGTCGAATTGTAATATTGTGTCTTACGTGTGTCTCGCGCATAGCTGGGCTGCCAAAGCTGCTAAGCTAGCTGCCGGCCCTGCTGCCCCTGGTTCGAAGCAGGTTCCTGAATCTGCGGATCCCAACTGTCTAGCAGGTCTGTCCTTCGTCTTTACAGGAGAGCTGAGTGCCTTCTCCCGTGAGGAGGCAGTTGATCTAGCAAAGCGTTTTGGAGGGTGAGATGGCATTTCATGGGTGTAACACATTGTTGCTAAACTTCAAACAGTCGCGTGGTCGGCCAGCCATCCTCAAAGACATCGTACGTGATCTTGGGTGCGGATGCAGGGCCTAGCAAGCTGGCAGCCATCAAGAAGCATGGACTTCAAACTTTAGACGAAGATGGCTTTCTAAACCTCATTGCCACACGAGTTCCCGACATCAACGATGATAAATTGAAGAAGAAACTAGAGAAGGAGAAGGAGGCGATTAGGCAGGCCGCAAACGAGATGGAGAGAAGAGAGAAGAAGGCTGCTAAATCCGATGCTAAGTATGATGATTCGAGGCTCCTAATGCTTCATATGAGCTTATATTCCTACAGTTCTGTTCCTCTTACGAGTCAGCTATGGACCGATCGGTATGCCCCTCGTTCTCTGAAAGAGATTTGCGGCAACAAGGGACAGGTTGAAAAGCTCCAGTTATGGTTACACGACTGGTAAGCCTCGTGCTTCATTATCCCGTTGATTTATTATAGTAGGTGACATTGGTTGTGCAATAGGTCTAATAGTTTGAATTCCGGGTTCAAGAAGCCTGGAAAGAATGGCATGAACACCTCTCGCGCAGTCCTCATTACCGGTCCTCCCGGGATTGGTAAGACTACTAGCGCTCATCTTGTTGCCGAGCTTGAAGGCTATACACCCATCGAGCTCAATGCTAGCGATGCACGAAGTAAGAAGCTTGTCGAGGTGAGGAACTACATTACGTATAAAGACCTTGGCCTCATTTATATTCATAGAATAGTACCAACATTTCGAATACCTCTTTAGACGGGTGGATGGCAGGAACTGAGGTCAGTGTGCGGTTGCGCTCATTGAGCATCACTGACGTTCCTGTAATAGCATACAAATGTAGCAGGCGTGGCTATCACTAATAAGTCTTGTCTCATTATGGATGAAGTCGACGGTATGTCTGCGGGTGATCGGGGTGGTGTCGGCGCACTAGTATCGCTGATTAAGAAGACGAAGGCAAGTCATTCCAAAACTTCATACAGGGCTCAAAATTGACGTCGCATAGATTCCGATTATATGTATTGCAAACGATCGCACTGCGCAAAAGTTGAAGCCTCTGATAGGCAATACGTTCAACTTGCCCTTCAAGCGGTATGCTTTTTATGCGGCTTTCATATTGGGGGTAATAATGATTTTGTAGACCTGAAGCCAACGCTATTCGTTCCAGGATCCTCTCAGTTGCCTTCAAGTACGTTGGCACTCTTGAATAATTGTGTAATATGCCTGATGAGCTTCTTACAGGGAAAAGATGAAGATTCCTGCGAATGTGATTGATCAGCTAGTTATGGGCTCTCAGTCAGATATCCGACAAGTATTGAATATGCTATCAACATGGAAACTTTCTAGCGATACAATGGATTTCGATGAGGGGAAGTCTTTGTAAGAATCACGTATTACTTTCATTTTGATCACAAACTCATATCGCTACCACCAGGGCCAAGATGAATGAGAAGTATACAGTGATGACGCCTTTTGACGTAACACATAAGATGCTCGGTCCCTATCTCTTCTCAGCCACCTCACGAGAGACTTTGGGCGATAAAATGGAACTCTATTTCCACGACCCATCGTTCATGCCACTTTTCATGCAGGAGAATTATCTCAAGACGTATCCTGCCAAACTGAAGAACGACGTCGGGCCGGAAAAAGAGTTGAAACACCTGGAACTTATGGATAAGGCAGCCTCGTCAATATCGGATGGTGACCTCGTCGATTCCCTTATACACGGGTAAATACTAGCTCTCGCTTAACATTGAAGTATATCTGATCTTTCTTCAGACCGGAGCAGCATTGGTCGTTAATGCCGCTTCATGCAGTATGCTCCACAGTGCGACCAGCGTCCTTCTTGTATGGCCCAGGTGGTGGCTATGGTAGTGAGAAACCTATATGTTTCCCAACGTACGTTCGACGTGCATTTGCTGATCTCTTGAAACGGCTGACTGATCCGTGTTCTTAGATGGCTGGGTCATAACTCCAAGCAGGGTAAACTCAGCAGACAGCTTACGGAAATTCAAGCGCGCATGCGACTTAAGACATCCGCGGACAAGATTGAGCTCAGACAGTCTTATATTCCTGCTCTGTTCCCATATATCGTGAGGCCTCTCATGGACAATGGTGTCGTACGTACTTCTCTTGATCGTCGTTGTAACGGCTTAGGCTGATGTCTGTTACAGAGCGCAGTCGATGAGGTCATTGAGCGTATGGATGAATACTTCCTCAACCGTGAAGACTGGGACGCACTCGTGGAGTTAGGGCTTGATGAATACCGGGATGACCTGATCCTTAAGAAAATCTCAACTGCCACTAAGACAGCTTTCACGAAGAAGTGAGTGTGATAGCTACTTCGTGCGTGATTGGGCTTCTGATGACCGACTTTGTAGATATAACGCGAAGGATCACCCCATTGCGTTCCATAAGGCTGTCGACCTTGGGCGCGTGCCAAAGAAGATTGCTTCTGCGGGGCCGGCGCCAGATCTCGAAGAGGCGTTTGAAGTAGGTTGCTTTGTCATTATTAGCTGAACCTATCTCATGTCCTCCTCCAGGTCGATGATGAAATTCCTGACGATGTTAATGAGAAAGATGCTGAAGACGATACGGATGTCAGTCATGACAGCCTGATCAAGCGTCCTAAAGGGAAGGCTGGTGCTGGTGGTTCTACAGCAGCGAAGACAAAGGCAAAGGCAAAGAGCAAGAAGTCTTGATGTGGTCATCCTCTCGGTTACATTATTTCTGTATTAAATTTGTTGATTCTTCCTGTTTTTGATTCTCACGTAGATAAGTGGTGCAATGTGATATATCTTGATTCACAAAGAAAGCATGGATAGCACAATATTTACAGCGAATATACATGTAGCGTATACGAAAGGTCCCGAAGCGCACAAACTCTGAGATAGGTGAGCCAATCACCGAGCATATGGATGATAACTGTGCGTCCCTCGTTGACCTGCTCTCTGTGGACCAACGCTCGCTCCAGGTCCACCAGCGCCTCCTCGAGGTCCACGAGGGATGTTCTGGTTCATAGGACCACCCATCATGCCGGCCCCTCCCATGCCTCCTCTTCCCATACCCATGCCGCCCATGCCGCCCATACCTCCCATGCCTCCCATCATGTTCCCAGGACCCATAGCACCACCCATGGGCATCCTCATTCCTCCTCCCATGGGATTTCCGTACCCTGCACCTCCTCCTGCCATTCCGCCCATCATAGGATTCATACCACCGCCCATCATCGGGTTCATTCCACCCATCTGCGTGATCATTCGCGTATACAGTGACGCGAGAGCTTGAGGGTCGAACGGTGCGTTGCCGCCTGTCGTGCCGGCTCCTGTGGCAGCACCACTCGTGCCAGCCGCAAAGTTACCTTGTCCCTGGAAATTTGTGTTGTTGAATTGGCCTTGATGTCCACCACTGGTATTACCGCCAGTGGCGCCACTGTGCTCGCTGAAGCCACCTTCGCGTTGAGATCTCGGTTGGGCGAGCTTCACGTCAATCTGTGAATTTTAGAGCATGAGCACTTGTACACTTGTAAGATATGAAGGCATCAAAGGACGACAGACCATCTTTCCGTCGATTTCTAGGTTGCCGAAGCCGAGCAGAGGCTCAACATTGACATTTTCAAAGGAAACGAATCCAAAGCCTTTGCTCCGACCGGTCTCGCGGTCAAGCATGACGGTGGCATCTACGACCTTGCCGAATTGCGAGAAGAACTCGCGCATAGACTCGGAAGTGACGCTGCCTGCGAGTCCACCGATGAAAAGCTTGGTGGCTCGCTGATGTTCTTGACGGGGAATAGCGCGCTTCGGGTCAATCTACCAGAAACGCGTATATGAGAACATATTCCTATAAACGATGCTATGGACGTAGGTACATACAATCTTTCCGTCGAGGAAATGTTCGCGGACCATTACTGCGTTGACAGACTGTGGATCTTCGAATGTAAGGAATGCAAAGCACCGCGAACGACCAGCTGCGTCGCGCATAATGGTGCAGGCTTCGACCTTGCCAAACTGCGAGAAATACTTCCTGAGTGACTCTAGCAATACAACAAACGAACCATTTAGTACTACTGGAACGTCCACGTAATGAGTAATGAGGTAAAATGATGTACCATCTGTTGTATCCCAATTGAGCCCGCCAATGAACATTTTCCTAAAGACGTTACAACGTGCGAGTAGGTGTAGGGCAGCGTGTATATGACGATGGTGACGACGAAGGTAGGCATATATAGGGGAGAAAAGGCTCCAATTAGTATCTGTTAACTAGACAGGGGGCGTTATAACACAGGTGAGAGAAAGTGAATGACTCTACTGTGGATGTGTTTATATCGTGTATGGGTGCTAGCCTAGCTTAGACCGAGAACCGACATGCTAGAGCTAGGGGCAGCTAGTCGTAGACGACATCTGTGACTACCGCGCACAAAGGAGTGCGGTTATACGCATATAGCATCTAGAGTAGACGACGATCCACCACAGCAATCGACGAGTCCAAACTCCCATAGAGCAAGATTCTGGTGCGAACGAGTTCAGTATGAATGCATAGTACTACCACTTACCCTTCCTCTTTCATTTCCGATGGCCGTACTGGCCTGTTAACGCCAAAATTGGACCCATCAAGGTGTTGCGCAGGAGTGTTTTGGTACTCTGGCTCTTGACGTTCTTGATATGTAGGAATTTGCTGCGTAGTTTGATCTTCGTATGCAGCAGAGTCGTGAGCCGCATCGAGGGACTGCAAGTCATGCACCTCATCTTCTACATGAGAAGGCTCTGGCTCCGACTTTGTCGGTGCGGCTGTAGGGGGCTTTGTTGCTGTACTTGTGGCAGCTGGAGGTGGCGCAGGTGTTTCCCGCTTCGCTGTTGCAGGCTCTGCCGTCTCCTTTGGGGGCGCCTCGAGCTGCTCAGTGTACTCAGCTTCGTCATTGCCGTAGAGATCTGTCAATTGAATGAGTTGTGTAAAATAAGTATTCATCGACAGAGCCACTCGCCTCCATACAAATCTGCGTCGAGGTCAGACATGGTGGTCGTAAGTATACCTGAGACAGTGACAAGACGGTCGAAACAGGAGGATGGTGGAGAGATGAAAAGAGAGCTAAGGCCAGCCCGTTCTCGGCGCATAGCATATAACCGGCGGAGCTTCAAATATATTTCCACGCTTTTAGCGCCTTTGAAGAACGCTTCATGGGCGCTTTTATCCCTCGTACCTTATCCGCGCTCGAGAGACCGCCCTCCAGCGCTCCAGCTCTGGTCTGCGCCGTGGGAGACACTTCCTGCTCAGCGTGCAATACTTGTTTGACGACCACCCGAGCATATAAGCGCACGTAAAACTTTAACTTTTGGATATGAGCGATAACTGCACTCAGATATGCCTCCCGACCGTTCCGATATCGTACAGGCTCTGCGAGGGACACAAGTTCTTGCGGAATTCGGAAAACTAGCACATGATTGCTAAATTGAAAGAGCGTGGCAAGATAGTGAGGTTAATACATTGATGGCACGATGAATAGGGAGGGGGTCTAGGCGATATGTTTTACAATGGATCTACAGAATACGTCGGCTCTTGGTTTGTGTATTTTCAGTGTATAAAAGGCAAGCGCAGTCTATCCAAGTTTTTTTTACTAATGATTCAGCAGAAATTCGAAGTAATAATGAGAAGAAAGTAGTCGTATCGGACTAGTGATAGGCTTGTCTCCTTCGCGCGTCCAGGATTTTGCAGTTTTACTTCCGAAACCTGTAATAACAAAGGTAATGCTGATCCCAAGGACGAGAGGATGACCCGAATTAATCCTGGGAATCGGGGACGTTGACTTGCAGCGCATGAGCTCCGGCCGCTTGAAGTCACCAACTAGCCCCCCCTCTCCCTATCCGAACCTATGGAGCGTAAGCCTATTGACTGATACATGGCTGGGCTGCATGTATTATAGCATGAGTTGGTAGTTAGAGAGTTCATCGTCCTGAGAAGGGCCTAGACAGGGACATGTCCGTCACGGTTGACCATCACATGATGGATGTAGAGGACCTGAGAGAAGGATTGTTAGTAAGGGAGACAATTGAAGGTAACTTAACTGGCATGTCTTGCGGAATGCTATGGACGTAATTGAAGGGCGATAAGTAAAGAGAGGAGAAGAGGAGGCTGAGGGTCAGTTATTTATTTAGTTCGACGAGGCGGCTGGGACGCAAACCAAATCCGGAAATAAGAAGTTCAATTCGCTGTTACTGTAGCCGCCGTTGATGCATTATTCTGATTGGCTGGAATACGTCACGTGATGGCCATTATTCAGGTTTGTTTTGTCAGTTCACTTCCCACGACCGGCTGACGAATTTTACAGGGCCCACCCGTTTGTACTTACAGTACCTGTTTGTGTATGTTTTTGGGCCCTTGAACCAAAATATTTCTCATCAAGCCAGGGAAGAGGTCCACAGGACCCCGGACCACTCCCGCGCGCTCAAACTTCCCTTAAGGCGACAAAGGCAGATCCGCCGAATCACGGTTTAGTAGTCGTTGGCGGTTGCAGAAGCTTGATCAGTTTTTTTCGACTGTGTAGCGATAGTCACGAACAAGCGCATCGAATAAAGCATAATACATGACAATGCAGGATCATCTTTTTAAATGATGAATGTTCTACAACGATGTATACACAGATATTCGCGGAAAGATGCGGTTCGGTAGCAAGACACCTAATAATCCGCGAGCACATATTTCACGAAAGGCTAATAGAGAGAGCATACCATTCAGAATACCCTCGTAAGCTGTATGGTTGTGAACTTTAGCAACTGTCGATCGCGCGCATACCGTCAGCCTGGCCGAACCCGGGAACATATAAACAAGCATCCACTAGCTTGCTAGACCTTCGTCCCCAACCTTCTCTCCCTTCCATAGTAACTATCCTCCTCTACTGAGTCCCCAAGACTATAAGTTGCCCTTGATTGTCTCTAACTGGTTATTCTTCTCCTAGATCACCTACGTCCAACAGTAGCTCACGGATGTATCCGAGTTCAGAGCCTTCTCTGACTACCTATCCGCACCGGGTAGTATCAACCCAGAGTGCTAAGTACCTGTAGTTTTCCTTTCTTCGATAGTTCTGCGTACGTTATTCCTAACGGTAACTCTGGGGTAATTTTCCTGAAAGGTATGCCACACATTGAACCGTTTTGCAAACGCTGACCTCTTCTTTTCTTTATTGGAACGTTGACTCAGACTTTCGTATATGTTCGCAGACTGGGAATGAGAGGTGGGTGGGCAGGCGGGTGACTTACAGTTGGTCCTCAGTTCGCGGGCTAACGTCTCTTCCCGGTTTTTTTTTTTAATTCTTGAGGCTGACATGATGCTCCCTGGAATTGAAAACGCTTGGTGTTGGAATGAGCTTGGCAAGGAGACAAGTAATAATTAATCGCCTTGAGTCAGATCCGTCCGCCGCTCATTCACATTGGCATTTGTCGACGTGTAAGTAGGGCAGACTTTAACTGGCGGAGACATACTTACAGTTTGCAGCCCGTCACTCGTAGATTTTGGAGGATTATCGTGTGCCGTCATTCCTGATCTTGCATTCAAGTCTGTTTATATCCCAAGTTCCCTGGGTGTTCAGACTATCCATGTCAATTTGCATATGAATTGTACCAGAAAAGTCACGGTATGCTTACCTCCTCGAAAGGAATGAGCAAGCCAGTTCTAATCCCATCTCAAAGTGACTAAGTTAGTGAGAGCAATTCCTAACAATCGTATACCGTAATGAATCACTCGAATAGGTTGTCTGCATACCGAAGGTTAGATACTTGTGAGATGATTCTTGATTCATCAGGCATCTGCCACAGTATAGCACAGTAGTTTGTCCAACGCTACCACACCAAATTAGATACGACTCGCCTTCAAAAATTTCCTAAGCCTGTGATTGAAAACGTCGCGCTGTTCACAGACCCGAGGTTGTTAGTGTCTCTCCTATGCATACGAGCATTCGAGTTTGTGGCAGTTTTACTTTCGAGAAAGAACTCAGGCCAACCAGTGCTAGTCGATAACGAGTCCTGACTCACCTGTTAGTCTAGTACTCTAGCTAAATGCGTTTGCAATAACGTACGTACTAGAGTGCATGCATCGCCTTATAAGTGACTGGTGTTCAGAGTCAAAAATACGGTCTTCGAGCAATTAGTGGAGCCGGGGGATGGATTCCTTGAGCGAATTGAATTTACATTAGAGGCATTAGAAAGTAACATTTGATTGCTTAGAAAGTTCATTACAGTAGCTTTGTAATTTGTAATGGACAACAGAACGCTTGGGAATTTGTTTATGAAGCTCAATTACAATTAGGACTCCGATGTATACTCCGCGGCGGCATGGGTCTGGGCTGTGGGAAAGTTGGGCGACGACGGTGGTGGACACAACTCGCGAAATTCCAGTCTTGCCCTCGAACAACCATGCCCTTTGAACCGGGAAAGAAGGATACGCTTGTCTCACACATTCCCAGATTTTTTTCTACACTTTATTCCACGAATTTCGCCCTCTTTGGCTACAGCAATATGTCTCATCTCTGCACCCTCTAGTTTCACAGTCTTCAGACGGACGATGGAAACGTGGGCGACATGTTTCGGGGGTGATGGGTGTTGTGGAGGACGAGGAGGAGGGGAAACTCGTGGGCGCGAAACGATAACAAACCGCCGTTGACGGCAAACAAGACCAAACAAGCCGCGTCTCTCGGTCGCTTTCCCTTGGTACTCATCGTCATTTACTTCGTTCTCGTCGTCTCCATTAGCGACCAGCTCCCTGCTAAACTCTTGCTGGTTGTCTTAGCTTGTCTCACCTTCTGTGGCAGGTCGCTGTGAACGCTGCTCATCGACGTGAGTAGCTCTCAGAAGCGCTTGCTGTCTCTCCCATTGTTCGACTCCATGAACAGAAACGGCCACACTACCCTACCACCTAATTCAAGTCTTGTCAGTACAAACGTTCAACAAAACTGGGTCTTTCCTGCTGCAGAACCACTGTCCCCTAAGACTACTGGCTTGACTATCACCATCCCACCGACATCTACCATGGCAAACACTCGCAGATCAAACCGCCTGCACCCAGACCCCGACCCCGATCCAAACGCGTCTGGATCAGAGTACCACATGAGCAACGCATCTATGGAGGTTGACGACCATCCTGTCCCCGTCAACGAGGAGGAAGAGGAGGAGGAGGAGAAAGTCGTGATTCAAAAAACATCAAGAGGCCGGACGACCAAGCATAAGTCATATGTCGAATCCTCAGCCACCGACGACGAACTAGATGTGATAGATGAACAAGAGGATGAAGACGCGAAGGCCGATCCTGATCCTGATGTCAATGGTGTAGAAGAGGATGACGAGGGTATGCAACTCCGTAAGCGTCTTCCTCGTTTAGCAAAGCGAGGTAACCTCAATGGAGCCATCATGAGTGATGGTGAGGGAGAGGCGCAACTTGGACGATACCAGACTCGTAACAAGAGCAAACTGTCCTCATCCGTGAAGCTGAATGGTACTTCGAGTGGGGGGAGACTCCAAAAATCTACTAAGAAGCGGTCGAAGGCCGCCTCACGACAATCACATCGACGTACTCGCCCGAGTGTCAAAGACGAGGTAGATGATGCTTACGTCGATGATCCCGCAGATTCAGCATCTGGAGATGATTCAGCGGAAGAGCTCGCTGAGACTAGTGACCTTGAACCTGCCGCAAACGACGCGGAGGCTGGTGCGGATGCGGATGCTGAAGGAGAGCCAGAAGAAACAGACGACCGTCCCTATGCATTTCGACAGAGAAGCAAAGTTAACTACGCTATCCCTCCCCCTATCGAAGAAATGCAGGCCCCTCCGGCCAAACCTCGCAGCAAAGGCAAGAATAGTCGTAGTTATGGGGCGCGTCCGAAGGCACCAGGATGGAGTGCTACGGGCGCTCAGCTGGATAGATGGTTGGGTGGTGCGGGGGATGATTCGGTGAGTGTGATATCGATTGGAAGTCTGTTCTAGGGTTCATCGCGTCGGATATGCACTCTAGGATTCTGATTATCCGACTCGTACACCACGTAAGGGGATGACAGGCGGTTTCGGTGGATCTGGTGGCCTCTTCGCTGGTAGCGCAGGAACAGGTGGACTTCTTCCTTCTGACCTTGCTGCTGGGACACCTTCTCATATGGGCAAAATCGGCGAAGCTAGTGCGTCTTATATTTCTTTCATTGTCGTTATATACTCATTGGTACTAGCTCTTGCTGATGCCGATCCGCTTGGAGTCAACCAGAATGTCAACTTTGATGAAGTCGGTGGATTGGATGACCGTATGTACATTGATTATATTTGTTCAAGACTAGCCTGACTGTTCATAGATATCAATGCTTTGAAAGAGATGACACTACTCCCCCTGTTGTATCCTGAAGTATTCCAGCGTTTCAATCTTACACCTCCTCGGGGCGTCCTCTTCCATGGACCACCTGGAACTGGTAAGACCTTACTTGCTCGTGCGCTAGCAGCAAGCTGTCGGTCCAATGGAAAGGGCATCTGTACGTACTATCATGTTATTTCTATCCGGCTATCATAAACCTAACAATATCTCAAAGCCTTCTTCATGCGGAAGGGTGCCGACTGTCTTTCCAAATGGGTTGGAGAAGCAGAACGACAGCTCCGTCTGCTTTTCGAAGAAGCCAAAAACTCCCAGCCCTCTATTATCTTCTTTGACGAAATCGACGGTCTTGCACCCGTTCGCTCCTCCAAACAAGACCAGATCCATGCCTCCATCGTATCGACGCTACTCGCGCTTATGGATGGAATGGATGGAAGGGGACAAGTGGTCGTGATCGGTGCGACAAACAGGCCAGACGCGATTGACCCTGCGTTGAGGAGACCGGGGAGGTTTGATAGAGAGTTTTATTTCCCGCTGCCGAATATGGATGCAAGGGAGCGGATTGTGCGGATTATGACGAGGAAGTGGGCCGGATGGGAGGAAGAGAAGGGGGAGGAGAACGCTAAGGGGTTGGCAAAACTCACAAAGGGATATGGTGGCGCTGATCTCAGGGTAAGTTCCTGTTTCGGGGTCTAAACATCTAATTGACGAGGCTCCTTAGGCTTTATGCACGGAAGCTGCTCTCAACGCTGTACAGCGACGCTACCCACAGATCTACAAGTCACAAGACCGCTTGCTGCTTCAGCCCGAGTCTATCAATGTGGAATTGCGGGACTTTATGATCTCTGTTAAGAGTAATGGGTTTATCTACATGTCTCGATCGTCCTACGTCACTGACATATGAATGCTATTCTAGAAATGGTGCCGTCATCCGCTCGAGCGACTGCGCCTGCAGCTTCTCCCCTTCCCGACCAGCTGGTTCCCTTGCTTCAAGAAGCGCTTGACAAGATCAAATCGGTCATTCACAATGTCTTGCCAGTGGGTAAGAAGCGCACGGCGTTGGAGGAGGCTGAGTGGGAGGATGAGGGGGAGGAGGGTGCACTAGAGAGAGAGCTGATGCAGCAATGTGAGCAATTTCCGTGCTTCGTTGAAGGACGGTAGACACTGACTGTTGATGCCTACGTGTAGCGATGGAGATGTTGAGGGTACACCGGCCTCGTGTCATTCTGCATGGTGCATCTGGGATGGGACAAGCTTATGTCGCGGCCGCCGCATTGCATCATCTGGAAGGCTATCACGTTCAGACGCTCGATATCGCTAACTTGATGAGCGACTCAACGCGAGTAAGCAAGCAGATTTTGGTTTTTCCAAAGGTTCATTGCTAATGAATGTCATTGGTAGACGCCAGAAGCCGCAATAGTCCAACTCTTCGTGGAAGCCAAACGCCACCAGCCCTCGGTAGTCTACATTCCCTCGTTGTCGGCTTGGTGCGCAGCTGTGTCGGAAACGTCGAGAACGACTCTTCGTACAATGTTGGATGGCTTAGCACCAACAGATCCCGTGTTGTTGTTAGCTACGGTCGACGGCTCGTTCACATCATTACCGCGAGACGTTCGATCGTGGTTCGGACCGACGAGAGAGAACCGTGTTGTTTTGTCCAAGCCTACGCTTGACCAGCGGGACCGTTTCTTTGAACCACTGATCAAGGATGTTCTCCGCCCGCCGAATCAGTTCCCTGACGGTATCCCACGGAAGAAGCGTGTCCTTGAAGAACTTCCGTTAGCGCCTCCAATACAGCCAAGGGCACCGACTGCAGCTGAGTTAGCTATGCAGCAAGAGTCGGACATGAGGACTATGACATTCTTGAGGTATCGGTTGGGACCTATACTTACGGAGCTGAAGAGGAAGTTCAAGAGGTTTACTAAGCGTGCTGCGGTTAGTCCCATCAATCGCCTTGTGCTAAACATTGTTAACCTAATCTTCAAATTAGGAGGAGTATAATCACGACTTTAATGCTGTAGAACAAGCGCCAGCTGCTCCGGTACATCAGATTGACACGGTCACGACAACTGTCGAAGTACAAACTACTGCTAACGGCATAGACCATGTTGTCGAGGTGATCGATCAGGAACATACTGAGGTCGTCGACGAACCGATGAATGAAGTTCCAGATGGTGTAGATGGCCTCAACGAAGCTCAGGTGCAGTTGCAGGTACAAGTCCAACCGCAGCTTTTCGACGTCGACTTGGAGCGCATGCACATCGATCTATACCGGGACAAGTACCTTACTCCCGATGAGTTCTTGAACGATATCCGCAAGATTGTGCACAACGCAAATGTCCGTGTTGAGGAGGATCCGGAACGGTTGTACCGAGCGCAGGCTATGTTGACCGCTGCTGAGGTTAGCTGTCAAGATTTCGACGCAAATTTCCGTATGGAGTGTGAGCGGATGGCCGCAAGGGAGTCTAGGCGACGAGAAGAGTACCGAAAGATTAAGGCGGCTAGCAAAGCTGCTCAAGCTGAGAAGGAGAAGCAGGATGCGGAGGCTGCTGCACCTCGAAGGAGCACACGGAACTCTGGTCAACCTCTCGAGATATCTATTACAGACCCGTTGAAGCTCGAGCGTAGACTAAAACGAGCAAGGTCAACGGAGGGTACGGCGGAGCCCTCGGAAGAGGAGAATGGGGAGTCGCATACTGCAAAGCGGTCCAGGGTTTCTAGTGCGGAGATCCAAATGGACGGTGTACAGCAAGATGACGGGCATCTACCTACTCCTCCCGAGCGGCATCATGCTGTCCGATTCGTAGAAAATATCGCTGACAAGACAGAGCCGTCGTCACCGTCACCACATGCAAACGATCCTGTCGCAGTATTTTCTACCCATGAACACGCTCCGGAACCTCCAGCACGTGTGGGCGGGTTCGATCCGTCGCTCCTCAACCCGCTGACACCTCCTTTGGCATCCGCCTCGGGCTCCGGTCATCACCTATATCCATCATTCGCACAACCTCATCCAGAACAAATTCCTGACACGAATTTCCAACAAACCCCAGAAACAATACCACTGCCAAGCATTGAACTGGAACCAGCACCTCAGCCCCTGCCAGCCGAATTCCAAACAGGCAGCTCAACCGAGGTGAACGGGATAGAACAGCCACAGTCTTTGCAGCAAGACCAACAACCTGAGCTTGTAGAAGAGCCGAATCCCGAACTCATGATTGTCGTGGAACGAACACCGACACCACTCCCAGACTTCGTTGTTGATGCAGACGCGGTCTCCCAGCTGAAGCAGGAGCTGCATGCTAAGACAGAGGCGCTGAATGTAGAGGAGCTGGAGCAGTTGCGTGCCATGTGCCTTGCTCGAGTGTGGAAACACCGATCGACGTGGGACAGGAATAATCTTCTTCAGGAATTGATGGTCTTCGTGCGCGAGTTTGTGGAGGAAGTTGCTGGCGATGAGATGGATGTGCACACACCTTAATTTCTTGTCTGTTGTTGATTATTGAGGGGTGCACTTTGTATAGTTGGACACTACTCATCTTCTTTGTCATTACTATGTAATTCCTATGCTTATTACAATTCTAAGTATTGTACTTTTTTCTATTGCAATGGTATCTTGGCCGACACTATGATTGAAAGTAGCCAACGTACGGGTGGCCAACGAGCAGCGTCACCGTGACCACGGCAGCGGCCGAACGTCATACAAAACTGCCGTAAAGGGTAAGTTGGACGTCTATTATTACCGGCGTCCGAGTCGTAGCCACAATAGAGGATTGTTTTCCTCTCTCCAGTCACACCACAGCAGACTGTAGTGGGAATCTTTTGCGGAGTATGCCACTACGAGGTAAAAACCATAGCCCTGCGGTAAGCGACGATGCGCCATTCTTCGTATCTCTGGGTGCTCTAGATGACTGGGCAGACCAACCAAACTCTGCTAGGCCGTTATCAGGTGTCCTGCCGTATATTCCTCGCTCCAGTCTCGCTGGAGAGAATAGTACTACACGGAGAGGCAAGCTTCTAGTAAGTTGTCTGCCTTTGCGGGCAGGGACGTTATAACTTAGCCATTTATCCTGTAGGTATGCCATGATTACAAGGTCGGTTGCTCACTGCTTCAATGTCTTCAACTTGACCGTTCTGAATCGTGGACTTCAGGGCGGATATACAGAAAAACCAGCTGGATTAGCATATACCTTCAATTTCTGGTCTCTGTGCGATACGTTCATCTAGTTAGTCGTTCCAAACTGTTAGGCATGTTGTCAGGCTAGAATTTTGTTTAGCTTCGCGCACCATCGAGTCACTATTCCGCCCTCTGGATGGACCAATGCCGCACATAGACAAGGTGTCAAGATGCTAGGTACCCTGTAAACTCGATGTTACTTCACTACCGTAGATCGTGAATGCTAACATAGTACTATCTGCAGGATCTTCGAACATCAGGAAAGCGAGCCGGATGTCCTCCGACTCCTCGTTGGCCGTCTTCCGCAAAGAAGGACTAATGGCCCTGCTCGCCCGTCAGAAAACTCTTCGCTACCAGTCTCTCGCCATTACGCTCGGTTGCTGGCAGATTTAGCTTATCAGCGTGGTTTCGATGGTTATCTGCTCAACATCGAAACACCACTCAGAGGGGGCATCGACCGGTGCAGAACGCTATCAACATGGATAGCATTGCTGGAAATCGAGCTGAAGAAACGTGTCGGGGCTCATGCTCAAGTGATATGGTAAGTTGTCTACGTGTCTCGCCAGTGGGGCTCGGCCTGACTATTGCGATATCTAGGTACGATAGCGTGATCTTAAACGGTCAACTAATATGGCAAGATAGATTGAACGGATTCAATCTTCCTTTCTTCTTGCCCTCCACTGGATTTTTCACAAATTACACTGTGGGTTTTATTCATATGTCATACTTCAGGCTTATGACTCATAAAGCCGCAGTGGCCATCCCACTATCCATCGGTGACCGCCCAATATTTTACCTCTCTCAATCAAACCACCAAGCAGCTCAACGACATCTTTACTGGTGTTGACGTATGGGGTCGTGGCCAGCATGGTGGGGGAGGTTTAGCATGCTACAAAGCGCTATCACATATTGACCCTAAATCTCTCGGGTTGAGTGTGGCTCTATTCGGCCATGGGTGGACTTGGGAAAGTCAACAAGATCAGCCGGGCTGGGACTGGGAGACCTGGTGGGCCTATGAACGACTCTTTTGGGCTGGGCCAGCGAATATTTCCGACATTCCAACCATCGCAGACACACCAGACCAGCGCGGCCAGCTCTGCGCGCATGGTCCATACCAACCCATCGCCGACTTTTTCCAACAATCTCCTCCCCCTAACCCTTCCCGTCTTTCTTTCTTCACCAGCTTTTCGCCTGGCGTTGGACGGGCATGGTTCGTCAACGGCGCTAAAGTTTGGGAAATAGAGGCTGGGAGCCCTGGCTGGACGGATCTCGACAAGACGAATTCTCTCGGAGACCTTGTCTGGCCCAAGCCTACTCTATCATGGCAAGAGATGGAACACTCAGACCCACTGCCCATTGCATCTTCGAGCATCGTCATGGAAGACGCGTGGATAGGTGGAAGCTCATTAAAGCTAGTTTTGAACGTAGTTGGCTCCGAGGCAGAAGACGCGTTCTTCCGCTGCGTGTGGGTTCCTGTACAGTCACTGGCTGTTACTTCTGGAAAGACATACACGGCCACTGTCATCATTAAGCCCAGTACTACTGAAGATCAGTCCGCTGAAGTGGACGTTGGGCTCTCTGTAAAAATCCCGCACGCAGCACTGGGATTCTCGGCTGAGATTACTGGGATTACTCCAGATACTACTTTTGTGGACCACAGTTTTGGCTGGCAAAAGCTAGATATTCAATTTGCTATCCTAGCAGACCACGAAACAGACGTTCAAGTGGAAATTGGCCTCATTCTCGGACTCATCATCGCGGATCCGACGCTGACAACTCAAGTCTCAGTCATGATTGGCTCGCTCGCAATATATCCATCACTGACTTCGTCTTCTGTGGAGCCCGTACCTAAACTGATTTGGGCGGATTTCGCGCCAAAGGGGCGCAATACGCCATTCAGCGGCGTCCTTACATGGGAGACAGGCGGACAACATCTTCCTCTCAATAACATCATCATTTCTTCTACAGAAGATCCATTCCCTGCATGGCTTACCAGCCTTGCAGTACGATTTCCATTCATATATTTCAACATTTATGCCAATGTCAGGAAGGATGGCGAGGGCGATGCTGTTCAACCAGAGGACGCAGCGTTTGTTGGGACGACCGGCTTAGACGGTCGGGCGAATCGCTTCTTTGTAGATCCAGCAAGCCTCCCGTCCTCATTCTTGGATGCAAGGGCCTTGCGGTTCTATATTCAAGGGGTAACCGAGCGCGGTTTAGTGCTTCCTTGGAAAGATTGTGTTTTCGTGGATGTGGATCGCGAGTGAAGGGGGTGATGCCGGTTACTACTACCGGCTATCATGCGGAGACTTTCTAAACTACTTCTTGCTAGATGAAAGTGGAATTTGTTTGGTTATTGTGGCGGATACGGAGGTTGTATGAGGCTACAGAAGTCGGTCGGTCATTGTGTATATTAACCTAGGAAGCAGTCGGTCGAATGTGGGTTTGTGTTGCTCTGCTGAAGTTACTCGAGTCAGCACATGCTCAATCCACATCTATACCCACTTTTCATTATTCTTGCCTGCGGCCTCAGCACAAGGTAGCAGCCTTGGTACAAGAGAAGGTCACGGGACCTTGAGAAGACGCGTCGCGACGCGTCGTGGCGGGAGGATGCCGCAAATGGGGGGTGCGGCCGTAGACGCCGAGAGGTTACCTTTAAATCCATCTCTTCCGTACACCTTGATGGACATTCTGCTCCCCAGGTACATTCTTTTCAGTTACTTGGTTGTTTGTTCACGAATATAATGTAAGTCATGGCTTGTATATCTGTTTCCTCTGCTTAGACGTATCTCTAGAAATGCAGAAATACAGCACCTCTCACAGCGAACTTTGAACCTCCCTCACACAGTACTTAACGACAATGTCTAGCTCCTCGCTCATGGATGAAGTCAATGACCACCCCCTCAGCGGTAAAGATTCTACGAACAGCGTGCCCTTCCCCACTCCAGAGACGGAGAAACCAACGTTGGGGCTCCCTGGTACGTGGGTCTCCGCAAAGATACAACCCATCGCCGGTACAATTCACCTCCATTGTACACTTTGTAGACTCTGAAACATCTTCTTCTATTGCTACGAGCTCTGATAAGCTCTCAGCACTTCCTGGATTCCAGCCTTCACCCGCTATAGGCCGCACCTATGGTGGGCCGCGAACCACATCCCGCCGGAGTTTTGACCCATCCTCTCCTCTACCCGTCATCCAGTCCTCCCCAGCGCTCAACACTCTTCAACGCGTTCCAACTCCCGCCTCTCATTACAGTGCATCTGAGAGCTCTGTCCATGGGCGAGACACGCCAAAGCAGCGTGTTTCATTCGACAGCGAGCGTGGGACACTTCCGGCTGCTCTTCGCAATCTTAGACAAGGTAATTAGTTCTTGTGCTCTTTGATTCATATTTCTCATTTCCGTGAAGCTATTGCAAACCGGAGCATATCTCAACAACAGGACTCTGGCCCAGGCTCACCTTCTGTTAGGTCGCGAGAAAGCTCGCGTCCCCGGCATCAATCAAACTCTTCGCCCAACAAAGATGGAGCCGCTACACCCATGTCAAGATCTCCGTCGCCTTCACGTACCGCATCTCCTCGCCGTTTGTTTGGATGGGGTCTTCACCGAGCTCACTCACGAGATGAACCATTTATTCCTCACGACCCGTTCCAACTCCACTGGCGTTTCTTCGCCTCACCATCATCTACCCCGCAAAGGCCCTCGTTGGAACTCTCTGACGTCAGTTGTGAAGATGCGTGTACCTGCTGTCTTCCTCTGCCTATTAGCTGCCGCCTATCATCGAAATCCAAGCTGCGCACGTGTGGTAGTGGCATGCGTACTTTCCTCTTGGACACCGTACCTCGTCAGCTGTATCTCCATGTCCTACTTCGCCTCCCGGCATTCTACTTCTCACGTGTGTCACGGATCTTCGAAGATGCAGAAGTGAGCAAGCACGAAGTGCAGCGGCTGATAGCAGCGTGTGCGCCAGCTCAGTCCGACAATGGTGTTACCAGCGCAGCTGCCGGCATAGGCATGTCGATGGGTGCAGCTATGGCAGGCACGCCGGCGAGACCAAATGGATTTCGGCCGGGGAACTCTGTCTTCCCGCTCCCTGCGGACTGGGACCCCCCTTCGGTATCGCCGGCATTATCACGGTTTAAACACTCTTGGGAGGCTTTCGTGGATTCACTCCTTCGCGAGTGGAAGACCCTGAATTTGGTTTCGGTCTTGATATGCACGTCAGTCTCGCTTAAAATTCTGCGATATGGCTTTGTATTGATTTTTCACAGAGCACTGTTGACGTTATTCCAGGTCCAAGATGCAACAGGGGACCCCATTACTCGCTGGTCCGCGTTATTCTCGCTCATCTGTGCATTGATGAGCTTGACGTATGGCTGTACCTACATCGTTCAATTTGGTACTATGAGGTCTATGTATAAAGCCTCGAGATGGGCGGAGGTACGCATCGTTGCTGACATGATGTTGACCAAGTTTTCACTTCTCGCAATAGGAAGCACAGAAAAGCAAGACTTTCATCTGGTGGAACGTCTGGGTATTGCTTTCTATGCCCGCTGTGTGGCTTTCATGGTCTATGCTGTCTTTCTGCTTTGCTATCCTCTCGTACGTCTGGAGAACAGGCGCATCCGACGACCCTTCTGATGGAACTTACCCGCCTCTCACCCCTGGCGAAGCACTTGCCATTCGAACTGTACTTACCGTACTGTTCGGTGTCGGCCTAGTATTTTTCGTTATGATTTTGAGAACGTTTGCTTCGTATGGAACACGCGAAGTCGGATGGCGACGGAGCTGGCTCAATAATGGACAATATGGAGAAGCGCAACGTGCGAGGGAGCATAACCAGCAGCGTCAAGAGGAGCAGAGAGGCCGTCATGGTAGACGCCCAACGCCTCATGACCAGCCGACGAATCGCTCCGAAGCTACTGGTCTGGGTTTGTCTGGTATACCCACTAGTGGGAATTTGGCAAGTATGTCTGCGGTATTGTTACAAGAGGCTGAGCTAGGGAGGGATGAGAAGAATTCGAAAGAGATGTATACTGTTGAAGTTCAGAAGGTGAAGGAGAGGATCTCACCCAAGTTGTAACGAACTTTCATGGTCAGTATATGGTATTTTTCTTCGCTCATGCACTCACTATGTTTCGTATTCTTTTTAGACTGTTCACGTCTTACACTTTCTAGCTATCTGGATTTGCATGGACTCTTTTCATTGTACGGTTTGGTCTCGATTGCATGATTATGTTTGTGTTATCCAGCATGTATACCCACAAATTCGCCATAATAATCAGGAATATACGCATGTAACAACCTCAAGAGTCCCTCGTCTGAAGATGACCATCCATCAAGCTTGCGGGTCGACAACCACGCAGTCCACGTCAATTCCGGAAGGCTGTGACGCTAATACATGCACGCTGCATGTCAGTGGGTCCCTGTGAAAAATCGTCTATGATAAACCGCTTACTGATTTGTCCACAGCAAACAGGTTGAAAGTTTGTTGGGCTACACATCGTCGTATAAGTAGTCTCGAAAGCAGGAAATCCGAAGTCCTTACCAAGATGCATCACCTCCAGGACCAATAGTCCCATTTATTGGGTTGCACGTAAGTCCCGCCAATTCGTCGGGATGCACTGGTGTAATGCCAAGGCCCTTCAGAACCATTGCGACGACTGGAGTGTCTGCTGGAGCTAGGGTTGTGCAGCATTCTACTGGTGGTGTTTGACATTCGCTCGCTGGAGGGGCAACCGCTGTAGTGAGAGATGCGACGGCGAGGACAGCGAACGCGGAAACGACGATGCAGTACATTATGGGGATAGGTTGTGTGTGAAGTCGTACTCCAAGATGAGTATGATGTGTGTTCAATGGCAAACTGCCTTTATACTATAAGACACAGCTGCCGTTGCCGCTATTTTTATACCCATATTGATGCATTGAAGACGGTAGGAGTACATGACTCTTGCAAGCCACTGATCATCAACATCTTAAGCAGAGTCGATAGAGTTGAGCTCTTCGAGTTCACAAAGTTGCCGTCCCCGGACGCAGATGACTCGACAAATACTCGCAAAGCTCGCGCTTTCGTCCAACGACCCGCATCAGCAGAGCATTTATCTTAATACATTCGTCCCTGGAATAATGTGCGTACCTGGTACCGATACATAAGAAATACAGTATGTCTACATGTAACAGAATCCGTGCATCATGGATCTCACAATTGCGACTCAGGTCTTTCCCACACATGTAAACATTCTGCCGCACAATGGATTACATGCGGCAGTCAAGTAGGTGTCGTCCGAACTTGGCTATTTGTTGAAATTGAACTGCTTCCAGTTGGCATAAAGCGTTGTCATGCACCAAAGACTTGTACAGTCAAGAGTTATTCTGAGCAACCTGCGGGACCGGTTTATATAGCTCCCGAACTAGACCAGGACTGACCGAACCCGACATACCTCACCAATCTGAGAACCCTACAACTTTGCCATTCCATTGCCACCAAATCATCTCGTCTTCTTCTTCAAGTGAGGTCCCAGTCATGCCATCTGCATTCTCCTTCGCTCCCGAAGAGGCTCGACAGCTTATCCAAACGCCTTCCGTCTTGATGCCGAAAGTTCTCTTCTTTGCTTTTGCTGAGACGTCTGCGGTTGAATCGCATGTTGCATCCGACACAAAAGTTTGTAGAGTGGTTTCAAGTGATTTCGTCAGGTTTTGTCGTGGGGTCCAGGCAGGATGGGTGAATCGGCGGGGCGCACGGAGGAGAATGTGTGTTTGGGTTGGTGCTATGTAGTCATCGGTATATTAGTTCGTATTTAGCAGCATGAAGATAATGCCCCTAAAATTACCGAGTTCACAAGACATTCCACCACCCTCTTCAGCGCAAGCACTTGCAAGGGTCCTCGATAATAGCCGGTCTGCAGCGCGCAGGATGTTCTGCTCTTCTGCGTGCGTCTGACTTGGCGGAGGCATACTCCGTGCTCTAAAGGGCCCGAGAACAGTTGAGAGAGGTGATGGTGATGTAAGACAAGGTTTAGGCATTGGTTTGGGAGCGTCGGATAAGGGTGTTGTAGGTCTCGAAGGTGTAGGAGACGGCGAGGGTGACGGCGAAGCCGGAGGACCTGATTCGGAGCCACTTTCACTGCTATGTAGGATATCTTCTTCAGCTGCTGGATCTTCCTCCTCCTCTGTCTCGTCGAGATTAGATGCAGTGTCATCGTCCGACTCTTCTTCATCGCTCTCATCCTCTGAGTTTTCATTCGGACGACCGTCTTTTGAAGGTTCTTCTTCACCCGGTACTTCTTCACCCGGTACTTCCCAAGAAACCGGGTCCTCCCTCTTTTCTCCTAGCTTGACTTCCAGGCCATCGAACACCAACGCAACCTTGGCCCTCGCAGCGCCAACGCTGGGTCCCACCACAAAAATTACATGTGCCTTCTCGTTAGATGGGTTTCTCGCCCTCCCACTATCAAAAGTCTCTACTTCCGGATTCCTCCTCTGCGCAAACGCGGAAGAAAGGGCTAGAAACGTTGTCTCTAGATGCGAGGTGAGTGTATCGATAGCGGTCATGAGTTCCATTCGCTTTTTCGCCACTTTCAAGTTGGATTGCAAGTTGGACATGCGTGACATCTGCACGACAGGGCTAACGTATTGCTGAGTAGTGACTTGCCGATTAAAAGATATGACACTCACAAGGGGATTTGACCCTTTAGAAACAACACATGTCCGAGCAAAGAACCCGTCAGCCTTGCCGCCATTGAACTTGATATACGATCCATGTCCAGCTGAACATTAGGGATGTTCCAAACCAACTTCTGCTCCTCTATGTTTTGCATGTAAGGTCCTGAAGGGATTGTGGCGATAGTTGTTTCCGTGGATGCCTTTGGAGTGTTGCCGGCAGTGGCATGAGATGGCTGGACTCGAGAATCCGGAGGAGGCGTTGAAGGTTTTACAAGCATTCTGTGGCCTTCAAAGCAACTTTTTATGGTCTAGCAGAGTGTAATCAATGCAAAATACGTAGTTTATGTAGATTCTTGATATTGGTGGTTGGATGAGAGGCGAGCAACGCTCTGGACACGCACACGACACGCGTTTTCAGAAACATCATGTGACCGTGCCTTTGGCGGAGTTGTTCGGGCCGCGCGGTTCGGGAAATGTTGTGATCGTACCGGTGTTACGCCTATCTTTGCTAACGCCAACGGCCAATGAGAGTCGCTGAAGCCTGAAACACGGCTGACACGGTCATTCATGTCTATTTACCCACTCTATTCCTTACCACCACCAGCTCTTTCTCTTTCTCTATCTTAAATTACAGGACAACTTCTGATATTTATATAGCCTTGATAACAACAGCTTGTTGATTATCTATTAGGTACTTAACAGTACTAAAGTGGTACTGTCGTTCGGCCGTGAGTCGGAAGTTCCCCTGTGAGTGCCGCATGTGCTCTCTATATATAAACCACCGTTGCGAACTCATGATAAACATATCTACAGTCCCTACCGCTCCTTTCACTCCTTTTAGTCTCGAGATATGCCACACAGCATATCTACACCTCCTCCCGCGGTATTCAGCACTCCGCGTATTGCGACGCTATTCACATCGTTATTGGTCTCATTAGCATCTGGGACAAACTATGTAAGTGCTACCTATCTATCATGCCGCATTCCAAAACTCAATGAGACTGTTCCGCAGGTCTTCTCTGGTATGTTCGTCTCACATATTGACACGGCGATGATTGCCCTTATACGCCCGGGAACATTCAAGTTGATCCTACGCCCGAATCATATCTTACGTGACAGAATAAGTTCGATGACAGATGCTGACCATTCCCTTGTATACTGTCAGCGTACGGCCCGCAACTATCATCTCGACTTCACCTGTCTCATACGCAACAGAACATCGTCGGACTTGCCGGTAACAGTGAGTTTAAACCATACGAATGTGATATACGATCGTGTTGAATCCCTACGCAGTCGGTGTCTACAGTACCGCGCCGATCTGGGGCCGAATAGTTGACACAAAGGGCCCCAAACCACTTCTAGTGCTTGGTTTTGTTTCCCTATTGATAGGGTATAACGGGATTAGATTCTTTTACGATGCTGGATTACCAGAGGGAGTTACAGACCTGTCTCTGATTGCATTCTGCACGCTAGTGGTTTGTAGCTTTCTAACGGGTATAGGAGGAAACGGAGGACTGGCAAGTGCAATGAACGC
Organism: Irpex rosettiformis; assembly: GCA_022160335.1. Lineage (NCBI taxonomy): Eukaryota > Fungi > Basidiomycota > Agaricomycetes > Polyporales > Irpicaceae > Irpex > Irpex rosettiformis. Next base: position 1,265,105 of record MU274903.1, read on the forward strand.
TACCGCCAAGAGCTTTCCCGATGGAGCGGTCAGTCGTCCTCTCTAGATTATATCTCGGTATAACAAGCTCATTATCCGCATGTAGCGAGCGACAGTAACAGGCCTGGTCATCTCCGGCTTTGGCCTCTCCGCATTCCTCTTCTCCAGTATAGCACACGTCATCTTCCCAGGCAACACCTCCGACTTCCTCCTCCTTCTCGCCATTGGCACGTCCCTACCCATGGTTCTCGGCTTCTTCTTCATCCGACCAATCCCTTTACCGCACCATGAATATTCACACGTCCCTGACACAATAGATGAGACGGATGACGCGATATTCAGCGTGGAGACTCCGCCCCCCTACCGAGGAGACCACAGTCGGACGAATCTTCTTGACAGTTCGCCGGATGCGGGGTCTTATGTGGACGAGGAAGAGGAACTTGATGAAGTTGAGGATTTGAGCTCGAGATCACCGATTGGTTATGTTCCCACCGGCGAGACCGGTGTTGCGCTGAGTCCTGCGAGGACGGGCACTAGTCGACATAGATCTCGGAGTTCTTTCTCTTCTAGGCATAGAGAGGCAGGTAAAGTGGGTGCGGGCGTTCCAAATGTGAGGGGGAAGGCACTGGCTGTGTCGAAAATGTTTTGGGTGTTATTTGTTACTACTTCCTTGCGTGAGTGGTTTTGAGGTTGTTTTGCTATGAGAAGTTGCTAATATGACAGCTGGGCAGTGAGTGGAACTGGGTTGATGTGTAAGTGCAGCGAAGCTCGAGTCAACAGATAAGTCTCTCTTACATGGCTATAGACATCAACAATGTGGGATCTATTTCGCAAGCCCTATTTGCCAAGGGCGACCCAGAATTTGACGAGAAGAAGGCCTCGCAATGGCAGGCGACGCAAGTTTCCGCTGTCAGTATAGCAAACTGCCTTGGTCGCGTTTTCATCGGTAGGAATCTTATCTAATTGTTACGGTCGCGAAATCTGACTAGAGGTTCTTGCTCAGGGGTTGTCGCTGATTTCACCAAGAACAACCTGCACAAACCGAGGTCATGGTGCATGGTGCTCGTCTCATCCATGTTTATTGTATCCCAGGTCGCAGTCTACAACATTGACGATGTGAGGAACTTGTGGAAAGGTAGTGCACTTCTAGGCCTGGCATACGGAGGGTTGTTTGGGTTATTCCCTACATTAGTGATTGAATGGTTTGGGCTGGGTAAGTTTAATCTCTCAAACGTGGTATTCTATACTGATTCTCCGTACCAGCACACTTCTCCGAGAACTGGGGCTTCGTCTCGCTATCGCCGCTGATCGGAGGGAACGTCTTCTCTATAGCATTTGGACGGAACCTGGACGCACATGCGCCTTCAGAACCTCAAGATGCACTCACCCTCCCTAATTCAGACGCATCTCACCAGTGTCTGTTAGGTCGGGAATGTTACGCGAGTAGCCTTCTCATGACGATCGCTGCATGTAGTACGGCTTTGTTACTGTCTTTATACGCCGGTTGGAGGGACTACCGACAGGCGAAGAGAGAACTACATCATCGTCATCCGCAAGGGTCGGTGCTATGGGATGCAGGAGAGGATTAAGTTGTGGTAATAGCGCGGTGGGTATTTATAATGACGAGAATTTAGATGTATGACGATAGAAAATAGAGGGGGGCGGTCATACTAACATGCCAGCACTTTGTGTCAAATATCTGGCCATGTTCTTGTTCGTATACAACGGCCTTGTCCAGGCGTCACAACCGCGTACGAGTCTCCCGGTATCACGTTAGGGAATGATTGTCTTGTTTCTGCATTTCACCTCTTCAAACGCCTATTGCATTCTTTATTACGTTCCTATGACTTGGTGCTCCCGCTCTCAGCACAATTCGTATAAACCATCCTGTTGCGTCCATTGAGCAAGTACAAGTTATTCTGCTTCGGACTTCCCTCTCGCTGGTTTCCCTCAGCTCCGGCCGAACACCGGCACGAACACCGGATTGAGCGTTAGAGTCACGTGCCTAGTATCGAAGAGTCGGGATCGGGATTTTCCTTGTGTCTCTGGGAGACCGACTCAGGCTCATCGTGCTCCAGAGGTCCATCGTCGTCCATCACCGTGAGTCCCTCCTTCATTCCCAAACCACCACCTCCCTCCGTCGACACTCTCGACGATGAAAACCGCGCCCATATTGACCATGTCATGTAGACTTCCACGACACGCTTACGAGCGTGAGCCTCGCCGCGGTGGCGCCACCGAGGGCTCATGGACCAGCGACAGACCATGCTCCAAAGACCGTTCTATGACCAACAACCCCGTAATAACTTGTCCTTAGCTTCGGCTGTTAATCCTAATTATCAACATCCACCACAAATACCTCAAGCACAGCCTCCTCCCCCACAAGCCCAGCAGCAGCAGCAACAGCGCGTAGCTTTACAATCGGCTTCGAGTAGACAAGTATTTTCACCACAGGATGCTGCCGAGGCCCAAACGAGAATGGAAGAGTCGAGGCAGAGGTCTATCACGCTCGTATTCTGGTACAAGGTAGGTGATCTTCGTTTGCGCGTGTCCTAGAGCTCTTCGTAACTCACACTCACGGTGGCGCTGGATTAGGCTGGATGTGAACCGATCCGATTGCATGAAGAAATTGCGACGTTCCCTCTGTTCTCCCTGGCCCAAGCTGCACAGCTCGTCAAGGATCTGGGCTTATTGCCTAACACCTATATCGACGCGTATAATCCACAAGCTGGAACGTGGGAGCAACAGACTATAACTACCGTGCGCCAAGTCCACAGCGAACAGCGATTACTATTTCGCATGCGGAAAAGTCTGCTGGAAGGACTGAAGGACCAGGAGTGCCTAAGTCTCGAGAATGAGATTAGGATGCAGCCGCTTGGTCTGCAGAATGGACAGGTGTTGTCTTCACCGCAAAGGTCGCTAAAGAGACCGATGCCAGATACCGCCACAACGGATGCGTCCCCTCCTGCTGCCAAACAATTCAGAGCAGCAGGTCCAGGCCCATTTGTCGTGAAACAGCAGACCAACAACGTTGCGACACCACAGGCGTATCAGTCACCCGGTACGAGTCACTCGCCCATGCCCAATCCTCACCTCCATCAATCGCTATCACCGGGTATGCATCCAAGCTCGCCGTTCGCACGCTCAACAGTAACGCTGTCGCAACCTGTAGACCAGCAACAATCCATCGGGAATGCAATGGCAATAGACAGCTCTCCTCCGTTACCCGCTGGTGCGAAGCGATGGCCGAATGACTATCACGTTTGCGAGATATCGGCGGGGCTAGACAGGGTGGACGACCTTGTAAGCCAGACACCGTCGGTCACCCAGAAAGCAGCGTTCGAGCGCGTGTTCGGGTGCCGTTATGTGAAATCAACAGTGTGTCGACATCGCAGCGTGTGGAAACGCGCAGATAATAATCTCAGGGAGCAGTTCAAGCGGATGGGGACCGTGGAACGGGCACTGTGGGGGGAGTTTGTGAAGAAGACGGGGTTCCAGAGGGAAGGGCAGAAGAATGGCAAGAGTCAGAGCCAGGTGGAGGCGGACGAGAATGACCATGGAAGGATGCAGCCTCAGACGATGGATTATGGAATGAACGGGATGAACTCGTTGGGGCTAGACATGGTCGGGCACCACCATGCTCATGCGTTGATGGGTGTGAATGGGAGTATCGGGGACGCGCTGAATGCGGAACCTCCCATGGCAAGTCTGAGGCCGCCGAGATGACTACGCTGAGTATGTTTTGTAAGCCTGGTGTTATTATTCTTACTAACGTTGTCTTCTATAGCGATACTTTTTTTTAGATTATACGCTGTAACGTAATACTTAAGATATGGACACTCGCGGACGCAGGCGTCGCCAGTATAGTATGTGACTCTTTTCTGTAGCACCTGACGTGACGTATGTATCCCATCCTGACCTTCCCATCCTCACTGCAACTGCATGTTTTCCGTGTTACTACATTCATATTCCTAGTCCCTCTAACTCTCCCAATCACTGGCTCCGTGTCATGCTTTCTGATATCGCACATACACACGTACTTGTTTGCTTGTATTATCTGTCTCTCTAGTCTGCTTTGTATTATGGAAATGGATAGCATTATTACATTCAAGCCTTTGCATTTGTTATTTGCTGACTGTACACATTAAACACGCCTAACTTTCTCCCCCGACTCCGCGGTCCAATGACTGTCCATCCATTGACTAGACGCCCTCGGACCGGCGACGATCCGCTCGCTTGGAGTAGCTTTCTAGTAGACTTTCTACATTTCCCCGGGCTCCTTCAAACTTCGTTCTATACGCTTGGTTTTCTGCTTATTGTATCGGCGTTGTACGAAACGGTGAGCATGGGCGACTTACACGTATAAAAGACTGACCTTTTCCCCTCCAGTTAGCAGCCAGCATGGACTCCCCGCTTATCCCTGCCATCGACCTTAGCTCCGCAACCGCGGACACCGGGTTCAGTGACGACGAATTTGAGGTGGACGACTTCGTGTTGAATCAGATCGAACACGAGGAGAGCGAGAGCGGTGGAAGTGCTGCTAGTAGTGTGGGAATGTCGATGGAGAGAACGTTCAAGGATACCGTGCATGATTATAGTGCGTATTCTCCTTTCGCTCTCGGCAGAGATAATTTAACGTCTCGGTGGTTGTATCGACGTGTCTAGTCACCCTGGACCATCGGATATGCAGAATCATTGATACGTATGTCCTTATTTTGCGATTAGTACGCGTAAATCGCGTTCGTTGATCGTATTCTTTCATATAGACCACATTTCCAGAGGCTGAGGCATATCCAGCAGCTCGGGACATCGTCGTATGTCTGGCCAGTCGCAACGCATACGAGATTTGCTCATTGTCTCGGTAAATTATTTTTACTCTATTTGTGATCTTGTCTCTGTGATACTGACGGATTGTATGCGGTAGGTGTCGCGCATCTCGCGAATAAGCTCATACAGACCCTGCAGAAGAAACAACCTGAATTGAGAATTACGGACGAAGATGTCTTCTGTGTGACTGCGGCAGGACTATGTCATGATCTTGGCCATGGACCGTGGAGTCGTGTGTGGGACTCAATGTTCATTCCGGCTGCTTTGTGCGTATTCTTCACTTTCTCTCACCTTGTTGAGTGCATGTATGACTGAATATTACCTGACATGAATACTTAGACCGGGAAAGAAGTGGAGACATGAGGACGCGTCGGAAATGATGTTCGATGCACTCACCAAGCTGGACCACGTTCGGGTCAGTGAACGAGAGGCGATCATTGTGAAAGCGTTGATTGCGGGCGAAGTCTCGAGGTGCAGGTGAGCAAAGACATCTTGACCACATATCACTCTGGGAAATAACTTGATGGTTTTTGTGGTGGGTGCAGTGCCATGAAGCCTCCTGTCAAGCCCTTCTTGTTCGAGATTATTGCGAACAAGAGAAACGGACTGGATGTTGACAAGTAAGTCGGATTATCTAAAAGTAACACTCTGCTGACTAGAGTCAGGTTTGATTATATCGCGAGGGATAATCACGCTATTGGCCAGGGGGAGAATATATCTCTTGATAGGTGTGTACGCTGCCAATGTGAGACGAGTCCTATATAACAAAACATTGCACAGGTTAATCATCTCTGCGCGAGTCATAAACAACGAAATATGTTACGATATTAAAGATGCAAACACACTACTTGAACTTTGCTGGGCTCGTTTCAGTTTGCACAAGCGCATATATAATCACAAGTCTGGTATGAAGCATTGTTTAACACGTTCAGCTCCGTTCTAACAATGTTGTTAGCCAAGGCTGTAGAACACATGCTCATCGACGGTCTCCTCGCTGCTGAACCGATAATGAAGATAGCCGAACAAATCGAAGACCCTTCTCGGTACTTATACCTTACTGACGACATCAAGGCCCGTATTCAATCGACCACTAATCCTGTACGTATTCTTTCTTTCGCTGCGCCCACCTCTCTATTGATGAGATGAGTATGACACTAGGAACTAGCCCACGCACGTTCAATCCTCCTCCGCATCGACCTCCGCAAACTCTACAAATGCGTCGACTTCCGTACCTGGCCTTGGCACCTGCGCGGATTCTTTCGCGAACGCGTCACACCCGCTAGTATCGTCGTCGCTTCGCGGCGGTACGCAGACGAACACGCGGAGTACGGTTCCGTTAAGTTGGACAGAGCGATTGTGGAGAGTTTGAGAGAGGAACACGTTATTGTGGATGTGTCGGAGATGCATTATGGGATGAAGGAGAAGAATCCGTTGAGGTTTGTCAAGTTTTATTCGAAGAAGCATCCCGATCGTGAGTACATCCTTTGTTTTTTGTGTTTCTTCGCCTTTTCTCGGTCCTGACGAGCCTGTCTAAGGTGCTACGCACGCGGAGAGTGGTGATATTTCGCAGATCATGCCTGCCATTTTTGCAGAATTTTTAAGTCGCATTTATACCCGTGAAGACAAGTGCATAGTCCTTATATCCCCTCTTCTTTATCCTGCCTTAGACCAAGCTTTTCTCTCTGTCCCTAGATACTACGGCATCATCCAAGCAGGCTACCGCCAGCTCATCAAAGACCTCCACGAAGGAGAGTCTCTTAGCCTCGACTCTCCAACTCTAAGCCCTGCTACATCTGACGACGGCCCTGTTTTGGGTTCTGGTCTGGGTGGACCTCACCCCCGATGTATTGCAGGCAATAGCCACAGCCGATCATTGTCTAGAGTGACGAGTACGAGGCTCACACCGGACGAAGATAATACACAGGTCGATGGATTCGGACAGAATAATTTCACGACCGTTCCTCCAGATTATAGGGGAGACGAGAGTCCTTGAGTTGAGTTAAATATGGTTTTCGGCACTGGTAAGTATGATTCTCGAAGTTGATGTTTTTGTTGCAAAATACTCACACCTTTTCGTCCTCACGCAGACCTGACAGAGATCATTACTCTTAGATGATGGAACATCAAATTGCTATGACTTAGAACTTTAGAGAGCATCGCTGTTTCATTGACCGTTGTATAGATTATCCGGACGTGGCCCTAGAGAGCGTGCATTGTGACTTCCTCAAGAACGCAAGTCAGCAGCTTCGAAGAGTAAGTCTGATTGCTTCAAATGTATTATATCATAAATGGCTGATTGCGCATCTGAGTAGGCTATCTCGTGGAGAACTCGAAGCAAACGACGCAAGATTCGACTGTAGAATGGAAGCAGAACTACGTGCCTCAAACAATCCCCAGCATCAGCAAGATCAGTATGAATCCTTAAAACTCACCACCGACATCTAGAGATATGAATACCCCGGTAAGTTTGTAGATTATGCCGGCGACTTTGACCACTCTGTAGAGAGTCCAATTACCCCTTCTTCAGCAACAAGGTATAGTATGTCAATAGTCCATGTGATTATGATTGCTACGCGCTTTATTGTGAGTGCTCTAGGCAAAGTCCATGTTTAATATACGCTACAATTAAGGATACTACGGGTTATACAAAACGAGATAGGAAATTTGTAAGAGAAGATGCTACACTATGTGGGAGAAAGAATGGTCCGTAGAAAAGAGAAGGATGGTAGTAATGCGAATAATGATAGATTCATGAGGACCATTGTGGTCTGAGTCGGGGTCGGTGGAAAGTTTGATAATTCTAGGATCTCATGTTTATACCAAATTCTGAGATGCATAGAACTGGTAGGCAGCTTCCAACAGTGTCACTTCCTTCTGTGTCCACAATGCAGCGACCTCAGCTTTCACGGGTTCTCTGCGTTCTGGAGAAATGGATTTGACAGTCATGTTGAAGGCGGATGAAATAGGTCGATGGTCGGAAACGTTTGCTTCATATCGGCGGTAGTGGAGTTGTTTGACTCGGGTGGACTCTCTGGAACGCCAGAGGACACGATCACACCAAGCCGGTACGCGTCTTTTCTCAGAGCTGTCGTACTCGTCAGACCTACGGTCGTACTTGTATGTTGGAGCGAAGGTGAGGGGTCCTTCGATGAAGGGTCGCAGTCGGAAGGCACGGTTATTCTTCATCTCCTTGAGAAGCTGATCCTGCGCAATCATACGGCTAAAATCGCCCTTCTGAATATCTGTAACAACAGCGTCTCGACGAAGATCAATGCGATAGTTCATGTCGCCGCTCAACTATCAGAAATGTGTTAATCGTATGCGTCAATATCAATACTGGAAGGGAAAACGTACGAAGACAATTTCGTGATCCAATACCAGAGTACCGTCTCCACCGTTGACATACGGCGCAGGCTCGCGTGACTCTGGGAACAGCTCCTCTTCCAAGAACGCTGCAACATCCGCGTTGCGCTGACGAACGTGATGCTGACCAGCTGCCAGATGACAGTTGATAAAACATATTGAAGAGTCGTCGATAACCATACGGGCGATGATGCCTCCCTATAAAACACTGTGAACACTGCATTAACTTACTAGAACACAAACACCCACCTTGTTACCGTACCGACCTCCCATACCTCGCTTGATTGTCGTAAGCGCAGTATCTCTCAGATTATTTACTTGGGTATCTTTGACGAAGATGCAACTGAACAGTCCAACCAAATTCTCCGTGTGTATAACGGTATATGGGGTATCTGGTGGCATAGCCAGGCGTACGGCGGATATAAGCCTGTCATACCACTTCTTGTAAGCTGTCGTGACGCGCTGAGAGATCGCTCCGTCCGTCGTCCTACTCTTTCCGCCGAGTAGTACTGATTTAGCTGCCATTTTTCTGCTTTCAAGATCAATGAGTTCCTGGAATCCAAACGAGATGATGTCTGGTGCATCGACGCTTGTCAGGGCGTTGTGGAGGAAGTTGATGTTTTCTGGGCTCCCGATGAGCACGTCTGGTCTGGCAGAATCCATGTTCCACGAGATAACGAGCACAGTCAAGTCCCTGAAGGAACTGTACTCTGCCTCGCGCTTGAGTAGCTCCTGATCTGTAAAAATAGTTCAACAACAGGGTAGCACAGCGTTCAAAAAATGACCGACCTATCCAGTCCATGCCAAGAAGACCGTCCCAGAACCTGATCTTTTCGTCACGTCCCGCGCTATACACCCCAAGACGACCGTACTTCTCGATACTCCAAGTGTCAGCCACAAGTCTCAATACTGGCAACTTCCGATGTGCCTGCCAGTGGTTGGTCATAACCCAAGGCCGATGGGATACGTCATACGCAGAGATATTTCCCTTCCGTCCTCCAGCCCATAGCCGGTTATTAACACCTTCGAGACAGAGTATATCCGACGTAGACACCTTGATAACTTCTTGGCAGACAGGCAAACCGTCCTCTGTATCCAAAGACCAAAGGCTGACATTCCCTCCCTCGTGGCCGATGAACACTTGCCCAGGTTGAGATTGCAAAACCGTACCGGAAGTGACCGCGCCAAGGTGCTCAGTGGGTAAGACAGATCGGCCAGTAGACCCTGGCACAAAAATATCATACACCCGAATTATCGGCCCTCTCGAAGTATTCCCCGCGCTCGTCCCATTCGGGTCCCGAGCACTCGTCCACAACTTCCCATCAATAATCTTCGCAAACTCTTGCTTGTCCGCGATGCGCACTACACGCGCTTGAGTTGCAGACAGACCTGGGTCTGCGCCTGCGATGTCGGGGGTGAAAACGAGTGCCTTGCCTGTCTCGTCCAAGGTCACCATGTTGTTTCCATACCGGCACATGTGCGTGACGGCATGGGTGTGTATGGCAAGTTTCATTCCCACCACTAATCCTGCGTGAACGTCTAGTTCAAACAGATGACCGTCCTTCGTCCCGATCCAGAGATAACACCCGCGATCTGCTTCTCTTGCAGCTGGTCGGAACTCCATACTCGTGACCTTGAAATCCTTCGTCTTGGCTTCTAACCCAATACCGCGAGAATCAAGATCATGAACCGGGCTATCAGACTGAGATAGATCGTATATCTTTAGGTGATGACCCGATGCGACAGCGACAATTGACCCAGCCACCGCCATGACGCCCGTATACGCTGGAACATGGATGTACGACTCAGAATAACTGTGGACTTTGAGATCGGGTGGCCGGCGAGATGCCCGACTAGAATCAGGTAACAGCTCAACTTTCTTTATAACTTCTTCTTCCTCTTCGTCGCTCGAAGAACCAGAAGGCTGACGACGCGCCGGCGGAAGCTTATCACCCAAAGCGATCGTTCTAGTTGGCGGCGGTGGATGAGCGCCAAACGTCTTCCGTTCCGGTAATACCGAAGGTGTTGTAGCAAGTGGAGGAGAGATGGTAACAGGCGAATCAGTCTGAGGTGAAACTGCAATCGATGGTGGTGCTGAACTTGGAGGAGCGTCCATGTCCATGATAGAACGATGCCGAGGAGGGGGAGGCACTCGACGAGTTTCTTCAGCTACAAGGCCGGTATTCTTTCGCGCAGGTAAAGGAGGTGGTGCGGCCAACATCGGTGCGGAATGAGTAACAGGAAGTGACGCTTGTTTTGACAGTGAAGAATTCTTGTTACGGGGCGGGGGACGTGGAGGTGGGTTGCGCACGGGTGGGCTCACAGGAGAGCCGGCCAATTCAACAGGACTGGCTGTTTCCGGAGGCGAAGTAGAACTACTGTCGCTCGTAATAGTTGAGACACTATCTGCAGACATGGCCCTGCTATGGTCAGCAGACGTATGTGGTCTGTGTGCCATTCCGTTCTTACGGGTTGGTAATGGTGGAGGTCGTGAAGAATGGGCTGCAGGAGAGTCGTCAAAGGGACCGGGACCGGGAGAAGGTAAAACAATGCGAGGAGGTATGGAAGGCGGGATTTCTGGAGGGAATGAATGTCGGGCAGTGCGAGGTGCTTCCGTCGTTGCACTGGAGTCAGATAATAGAGACGGATTGCTGGAGGAGGTAGGCAATGTTATAGAAGAATGAGAGACCGCACGGGGAGAGCTGAAGCCAGACTTGGAGGGAGGAATCAAGGGGGTGACAGTCCTGCAGCAAATTATAAGCGATCGAGTATCACTAGAGGCCCGCGCGCATACCCTCTGGGCATGAGTAGCTCAGTCATCGGTATGACAGAAGAGCTGAAGCACAACATCAACTGGGGTAAGATCACGAGCACTCACCCGAACTTGTGTATCAACGCGGAAACCCCTGCACTAGTGGTGACAGGTTCGTTAGGTTCCCCGCGTGAAGTAGAGGGGGGAGGTGGTGGGGGAGGTTTCCTCGCGAGCAGAGCATGCTTCGCTTCTAAACTTAACGGAGTCGGAGTGGACGAGGGTGATGAAGGGACACTCGGTACAACGGGACGCAGAAGGGGACTTGCGTTACTGGAATGTGTTGGGGTGTTCACCTGCGAACCGCGGGAAGGCGGAGGCGGTGGAGCCCTCCTGTGTTCAACCTTCAAGTCCGAAGAAGAAGATGCAGTTCTCAGCAATCTAGGACTTGGTTTGGGCTCGTTGGACGCTGAACTCGCTCGCGGTCTCGGGCTGGTGGGTTCTGCGGTAAGGAGGTCGAAGTGGCCTGCAGACGAGGTTGCTGAGCCAGCCTTGGCAGGAGGTGCACCAACTGAGAGCTTTTCAAACTTTGAACGAAGGCTGCTGACCGGCGGCGCATGATCCTCTTGAACGTCTGGCGTTGGGTGTGCAGACATTTCTCAGCACCTGGAGGAAGCTTAGAAAGGCGACGCCACTGCGAAGGAGAGGGATTATTAGAAATTAAGAGATGGGGAAAGAATGTAAGAAAAACAAGTTGTCGTCGTCGTCGTGTCCGGTGTTCTGCTCGTCGTCGTTTGTGGTATGGAGGAGATGAAGGTTGGATGAGGCGACTTTCTTGAAGGCGTACTTAGACTCCTTGATCCCGCCGGCACGTGGATCAGGCGCCCGCTATATGTGCTTCAGGTTTGCACTGGCACGTCGCAATTTCCGCGGCTTGTACCTTCACGTCGTCGTCAACGTTAGGCAGGCTGAGAGCTGGCATTAAAGTGTGTAATTTTTTATTTGAGATAAATGCTGTACTTACAAATAAATTCCAGCGTAGTTTCATGGGTCTATGAATCTATGGCGAGCAGTAGCATGCACAAAACCCGTTCCAAGAGCTACGTATCGTGCCACACGATGGGCGTCGACAGAACGAGTATCTGTATTCAAGAGAGATAGCTCGATCAATACGATGCGCAAGTACGTTGAAAGAAATCTCCAGAAGGGCAAGTACCAGGCTGCTCTTGAAGTCGTCAGCAAACACATGGGATCCACCACTCTTCACAACCGTTCTCGTTTCGAGTCGTACGAGAGCGCAGTGAACATCTTCCTCGAATACGGACACACGGTTTCCGCAAAAGGACTGCACACGCGTATGAGGACTGAAGGCTTTATTCCATCGTTACGGCTCAGGGCATCCATGACTATCCTCCACGGTTATCTGAAAGCCCAACCTTTAAAGTCTGTCCTTGCCGCTGCCAGGAAGGCTGTAGCACTTGAGGGGTTCAGTGAGGAGACTCTGAGGTACCTTCTACGTATCATATTCGTCAATCTCCCTTGCTCTTCCACGATGATCGAAGGAGTCGTCCATTCATTCATGCGAACCTGTCACGCCGACTACGAACTCTCACCCCAGACAAAGAAATTCCTTGGATACCTTCATACCCGGCTGGGATCAGAGGAGATAGCAGCCAAATGGGTGCCACCTTCCGGCGTCGAAGTTATGACCCGGGACCGGAAACGCCTCTTCGCGATGGCCGGTTCAGACCCAAAGGTTCAGTCCGTCATCCAGAGTGCGATACTGCGTCTAGACAAGAATGACAAAGATCACGACCGGACGCTGTACAACAGTCTCATCGAGGTGTTTTTCAAGAAACGGGACTATCCACGGGCATTCCGGATCTATCGTCTCATGTTCTCCGTTGGGGAGGCCATCTCTCCCAATGCTACGACATACAAGCTCATCTTTGACGCGTTGACTATTGGTAATCAGCCAAGGAACTTGCGCACACGTAAGTATAAGATGCCGCTTGACGCAGCTCCACGCAAGCTCTTCCAAGGCATGACCTTTATCCACGCTCAGCAACCCGCTTCCCCTCTAAAGGGTACTTCCCCAGTTATATCGATCCACTCCCTCACAGCCGCACTCCAGACATTCATGAGACAAGACGACTACGCAGCCGCCTTCGTCGTTCTCCGCACGTTCTACATACACAACTACAAACTCCCCGTAAAGGCCTACACGATCGTCATCGAAGCACTTGTCCGCCGCATCCGAAAAGAATCACGCTTCGTAGCGTCAGAGTCTGAGTCTCGCGAACTCACTCAATGGATGGACCGCTTCCTAGGACATCGTCGCGTCCCATACATACCTGATGATGCCGTCTTCGTTGACGCTATCCTCAACATCGGTCTTCAACCCCAACTCACCCTCAAACACATCCCTCTGTCCTCTAAAACGCAACTACATGCCTTCTTATACTGGTCTGGTTCGCAGGAAACTTCGGATAAAGCTGTGAACAACTTCTTGGAGCTTTCGAAGACGCCGTATAGGATACCGGGATCTTTGGTGGTAATCGGGTTGTTGAAGGCGTGGGACGATAAATGGGATGTTGTACCACTGCAGAGGATTCTGAGGAGGGCGATCTTGGCGTTGTATGTGAAGTTGTTCATGCGTCCTGCGAAGGCTATTTCGATTGAGATTTTGGAGGCGAAGCAGGAGATGTTGTATGTGAAGCGGTAGTGGTCAGTAGCTCGGGGCTCGGTGGTCACAATTGCACTATTCGGAGTCGAGGTTGGAGTTGTTCTATATTCTATGGTATAATCACAGTCTTTAAGGTCAACATTTCTTACTGTTATTTAGGAAGGAGTCGAGACGACATGCCTAACTCGTCATCATTAATACCATTCACTCTATTCAGCGCTCTTCACTTGGCCCATACTCACGGTGCACGAGAAGATAAAGTATGATTCCATGAACCGATGCGAACAAGTTTAGTGTTCTATCGTTTGGAGCGTACTACTGACAAGGCACTGCCTACTCGGACCGCAGAATGGCAGTTAATGGCATCGCTTAGGTGAGTTATTGGATCCCTGCATTCTGATCATCTGCTGATGAATTGGCAGAATTCTGCCTATCCACGTAGGCAAGCTATGCGGCATGTTCCTTAGAGTTATATTGAGCGCGATTGCTTATATACTCGCGGCCAGACTCACGGAGAAAATTTCCCAGCAAAGGTGCCGGCCAAAATCCTCTCGACCATTGATCCATACTTATGTCCATATTCGAGTTCCTCTTACCATCGATTGATGTATCACCGGGCCATAGTAATTGGCTCTCAAGAGGCTTGCGCGCTAGTAACAACTATATAAGCCGCCCCTCGCAGCCTAGCTTCGAATTTCCCCCCTCCCCCCCCGCGGCAATATCCAGAATCCCCCGGACGTACGAATGGGCCCACCCCAAGCCTCTCGCGGGTCACCTAGCTGTGCAAAGTCACAGTCTCGTGGTTCATCTTCCAGCAAGTAAGTCATGGCTTAATACGGCATAGCCACTCAATCTCTGCACAAACTTAACATTATTCAATATTCAATCATCGTGCATCAAGGGGGCACGACTCAAAGAAACCCTCATCTCCGCTATCATATCCTTCCATCTTTTCGGGGCCAAAATTAGGTGCCAGACCCGCAAATACGATCGCCGGCGTGAAGGGGATGGTCAAGGTGAAACCAGTCCGGCCAGACTAATGCCGCATGAAGTCGCTACAGATCAGAGCCCACTTCTGGATCCCGTATACCCATTAGACCGGTATGTATATTACAGTGCCACAATCCCCATATGATGCTCATGCATCACTACCCGCGTCTAAACGGCCTAAGGTTCCTTTGTTCATCAGGTAAGTACCGTAGGAATACTTTATATAACTTGCTCTAACATTTTTGAAGCTTTCTGTAGGATGCACTCTGCAAATGAGAGCCATTTGCGTAATCATTTCTGTAATCTTACCACTATCTTTCCAGTTGTGTTGAAACGTCTGCTCGTTGCATGCAGTGTGCGAACAAGTACTACATAGTATATGGTCTTCCCGATCGTCTCGTTTTATCTTATAACATATAACCGCTCTACTAAGTATAGAGCTCACTCGCGCAACTACGTGTGATTAGAGATCATGTCGTAGGTCGCAGTGCAACTTTCCATCAGCATCAAGGATGCAGTCCGTTCAAGCAGATGACATCTTGAATAGCCTGCGTTGTTAGCTTTTTATCGTATTTTTATCTGATAACTTTGATCGTGCGTTTCAAGTTCGACAGTTCACATATGGATGAAGGTCAACGGGAACGATCTAACGCGATCCTAAGGCACGGAGGAGACTCTCATATCTAGCTTGGCATAGAAGAAGTATAGGGCCGGTAGCTATGCCTATGCCTATGCATATGCATGATCTGCGAGTAAACTGATCGGCACGCGCTAAGAATCCGAAAACGCATTTCGAGGTTAAACTGCGCTTCAGTCGACGGGGTAAATAGATCGTCTGGTGTATGCACTTGGGAAGTCATGAAAAGGGAGCTTGGCTAGGGCCGTCAAGGTGTGGAGGAGCACGTTATAATGGCGTGGCAAAAGTTACGACAGTCTCATGGTCAACTGGCCTGCTCAAGGAACGAAGTGGTTG
>MU274903.1:1280681-1322129 GCA_022160335.1 Irpex rosettiformis
GGGGGGGGGGGGGGGGATATTGGCCACCATCGTCGTGTTTTCGTTAGCGGTGAATAAGAAATTTCACAGCTCATGGCAAAGTAGGGAGATCCTGGGACTTGCCTATGTAGTCTGATTCCGAGGAGCATTAATATTCGTCCGTGGATGTTTGTCTGGATTGGAAGTAGGGTCGGACGGTACGGGAGTCGGGGCGGGCGAATCTTCCCCACAGATACTAGAACATGTCAGTGCATGAAACGACTCTCGGACCAGAAGAACGGAGGTTCTAATTCGAAACTAATGCGGTCACATCTCCTCAAACGAAGTTCTAGTAGTTGACCGCCGAAGAATAGTTGCGTCAGTGAACCCTTCCAAGACACAAGACTACACAAGAGCGGGAGGCGTACCTGGCAATTATGTCGATTTGATTGTTTCTTAAAGTTAAGGACTGACTGCGTAGCTCGACGTACACACGCCCAACCTCAGAATACTCGGCCGAACGTGGTCGTCCTTGGCTTTTATACTTACGAATGCATGTCATCCAAATACCCATGAAAATCTCTGGCCAGCCTTGATTGGACCGCAACATGTTGCTCCGTGTGCCAGCCGACCTTGTCTAATTTTTTGCCGCGAAGCTGACAATGTAAATAACAATATGTTCTGACTACGCGATCATATATAGAGAGGAAGCGTACCGTGCCAGAGGTCTGGATTCTGACGTGAGCATGATCGCAATGTGTCGTTTAACCGTGCATGAGCCTTTTCCGATTATCAGGTCCAGGGCCCGGCTCAGTGGCACGATAATATGGGGTCGAGAAAGGACTTGAGCCGTCTAAAGTTCTGTTAAATGTGGACGCTGTCATCAACCTGTGGAAATGGAAAAAGCAGCGGTAAGTGCGGTGTTCATACGGAAAATATTACTCCTACGCAGTATATTGACTATAAAACTTGATTGCTGGTGAAGCAGCTGTACGAATGCATGGATCAAAACAGGCGAGAGGGGATGCATGGCCATGGATCCGGGCCCATTGATCAGAGCAACCCAAATTTTATCTGATAAAGGTACAGCTCCCGGCACGGATTAGTAGTTTTAGCCCGTTTCAACCACGCGTGTGTTCGTACCTTGCTGCATACGGCTCCGTACCAAGAAAACATGATCGCTACCAAGGAGATGGTGAGTAGTTGGAGTCCCCCGGAAACGATATTAAAGTAAAGTACGGAGATTCGGAAGAAGATAACATACAGTGCAGCTCAATAAATATGGCAGAGAATAAGCAAGAAAAACACGGGCGAATTCGTGAGACTGGCGAGATAAAGACATGAGGGAACATGTTTTCGTGCCGCGGAGTGAGCCGCCGCCGGGGTATCGGTGCCGTTGAGCGGGGATCGAAAATGAAAGAAAATTATCTGATTAGATTTGTTGGACTCAGATCATCACAACCCTCTCTCTTCTGCCCCCCCTCCCCGGTCCAGAAAACATATATAAACATGTCCAGGCGCAGGGGAAACTATGTCCTTCTTGCCACCCAAGACACTGACGGTGCCCGTTTATTTCTCTGACCTCGCCCAAAAAAACCGTCGGTGCTGACCACGAACATGTCGCTCAAGAAAGACAGAGAGGAATCCTTTGACGGCCCCGACGAGTCCCAGCTTTCGGACGACTCGCACGACGCGCAACTCGGTGTGAAGACCGTCGAGGCAGCGCAGAAAGTCTATGGCCGCTACTCCAAGTGGTTTCTTTTCCTAGGGTAAGTCTTCGTTTCCCACAGCAACGGCGGTCGCACCGCATCTCGCGTAAGCTGCTGACTTCTGCCCTCTGTCTACAGTCTCGGACTTGCGTCCTACATCTATTCGCTCGATGGTACAACAACATGGACCTACTTGGCCTACGCGACCTCTGCGTTTGGCGAGCACAGTCTCATTTCTTCGGTCCAAGTCGCTCAGTCCGTCATCAGTAAGTAGCCGCACAGGGCCCGACAAGTCCCGTTCGTGACATTCTAACAGTCTCCATCTCCCAGTTGCATGTGGAAAGCCAGTGATTGCGAAACTCGCTGATACCACATCACGAGGGACTGCATACCTCGCTGTCTGTACGTACAATGTCGCTTCTGTCCCTGGAGGAAGATGGCTGATGCGTGTAATCTGGCAGTACTATTCTACGTTATTGGTATGCCGAACTTTGTTGCGCTGACATGGATCACACGACTGACTTGTCCGTAGGTTACATTGTTATAGCCTCCGCGCAAAGCGTTGGCGCGATCGCCGCCGGTATCATTCTCTATGCAGTGTATGTTTCTCAACTCTATCTAGCGAGGTTTCATACTGATTCGACCTTCCTCGTTCAGTGGATACACGTGGGTTTCCGTTCGCAATGATTACTCTAACGCTCTCATTAAGGTTTTGTTTATTAGAGGACTGCAGCTCCTGACCCAGGTCATCATTGCGGATATCACCACCCTTAAGTGGCGTGGTCTTGTCTCTTCACTGATGTCCACTCCCTTCATCATCAATGCCTTTGTCGGCGCGAACATCTCGACCGCCATTCTCGCACACGCCGGATGGCGATGGGGCTGTAAGTCTCATTCATTGTTCTCACTTTCGCAGCGCTAATAATCAGCTCAAAGATGGCATGTTTGCGATCCTCATCCCCGCCTCCCTTTCACCTCTCATCGTCACCCTTTACTGGGCTGAACGTAAAGCCAAACGTCTCGGTCTTGTTTCTAACAATGGGCACGACAAGTCCCTTCCTATTCTCACTCAAATCTGGAACTTTGCTCAGAACCTTGACATTATCGGTCTTATTTTCCTCGGTGCTGCTGTCGCCCTCATTCTCCTTCCTCTCACTTTCTCACAGACGGCCAGCAGGGGCTGGCATAACGGAAGCATCATTGCTATGCTTGTCGTTGGCATCGTGCTACTGTTTGTTTTTGCCGGCTGGGACATCAGATTTGCTACTCGCCCTGTTATGCCTGGAAGGTTCTTGAGGAACAGAGCATTCGTCGCCGCTTCATGGATTGGTTTTTTGGACTTTGTCTCCTTCTACCTCACCAATACTTACCTCTACTCCTTCATCCTTGTCGTCAAACCATGGCCACTCCTCCACGCCACCTATTTCTCCTCCACGCAAACCGTCGCTTTAACTATCTTCGGTATCATGGCGGGTGGAATCATGACCTTCACCCGTCGATACAAATGGCTTCTCGTTGTCGGTCTATGCATCCGTCTCCTCGGCGCCGGTCTCATGATCCACTCCCGAGGTGCCAACTCCTCCGACGCAGAGATCGTATGGACTCAAATTCTCCAGGGCATCGGAGGCGGTATCGCCGCCGTCTCATCCCAAGTCGGTGCACAAGCTTCCGTCACCCACGCCGACGTCGCCATCGTCACAGCCGTCGTCCTCCTCTGGACCGAAATCGGTGGTGCCGTAGGTCAAGCCATCGCCGGTGCCGTCTGGACAAACACGATGCCCAAGAACCTCGCAAAATACCTCCCTCAGCTCAGCGCAGAAGAACGTGAAAAGTTGTACGGCAGTTTGACTACAGTCACGACGTATCCCCGTGGAGATCCTATTCGTGAGGGTGTCATCTCTGCGTACGATAGGACGATGAGGACATTGGTTATTGCTGCAACGTGCATCAGCGTAGTTCCCATTTTGTTCTCTCTCATGATGCCAGACTACCATCTAAACGATAAGCAGAACGCTGTTGATAATACTAATCTCACGGGAGATCGGGTGGAGGGTGAGGAGGGTGTGAGTCAGGAGCGTAGAGCGTAGATGAGTTTTGTACGGCTCCTGAATGGATTAGAATAGGTATTTAACGCTCCTTTCGATCTATATGCTATCAATGTCGTTGTTGTACGTACTAATACTCATGATTGTGGCCGTTTTCGGCCGATGTTCTCACTCCTTTTACTCATGTGCGAAGATTTGTGTTTATATTCGATATAAATAGTTAGGCATTTGTGAGAAGTACGATGGTATGTAGACAAGTAGATTGACGGATTTGCGCAACTCTACCCTATCACCTATACCCTTTGTAACTTACAGGCACTGAGAGAAGTAGTCTATAAAGGAATTCGTAGGTTTAGAGTCTAACGTCAGAACGCCGAGGATATTCGTAAAACTTACCGTTGAGCTTGTTGCAGACGAAGGGCGACACACATACGGTGGGGCCGTTGTATCCCTGTCCACCACATTGACCGTACTGAGCAACAGACCCGGCAACAGGAGTAGACGACGCTGGTGCAGTGGCACTAGTTGTGGGCTAAACGCGAAAGGATATCAGGGCCCTTGTCACTTAGAGCGAACGATATGTCGGTTCACGACGTACCGAGCTTGGGGCGGAGGTAGAGCTGGGGCTTGTAGAGCCAGAGCTAGCACCGGCCGCTCCGCGATACAGAGGAGGACCAGGGATGGCGTAGGTAGTCTGGGTTTTGGCAGCTTCAGTGTAGAGGTTGACAGTGAGACCGGGATCGGAGTTGCTGTATGCACCGGGGAATGAGACGAGCTCAGAGGCGATGGGGGCGAGGCTGCCTCCGCCGGTGATTTGGATTTGAGCACACTCGGGATAGAGTTGCTAAAGCGCAGTCGTTCAGTTCCTCGCGCATTTATCAAAAGCAAAATAAAATAAAACATACTGCGGGCAATGAGTGGAGAGCGATGGTCTCAAAGCGAATGAGGTAGTTCCCAGAGGGGACGGATGCAGGGATGGTCGTGGTCCAAGATGAATTGTCAGCGATCATCTTGCCAGCACCCCAAGTGCCGTCTGCCACTGAACCGGAGAGCAGACCAGCCTCATCAATCTTGAACCACTTGAGAGTATTGGCGTTTACACCCGTGCAGCTTGAGCCAGGACACTGAGCAAGGTAGGTCAACTGAGGGCCGTAAGGGTGAGGCCAGACCTGGTTCCAGTAAGCAGTGATCTTGGAGCCAGCAGCAACAGTAGCAGTGAGTTGAAGAGCACCAGATGTGCCGTCATCGTTGCATGCGACTGTTGGGTCCGTCGCATCCGTGATGGGATTGCTGGTATGTACAAATTAGCATCGATCATGCTTCGCACGAGAAAGGTACACACTAAGTCGACCACGGACGTTGTATAGAAGTTTGACCTGTGGGAGAGTTGTAGGGGGCCCTGATTAAAATTATGAGTCTACGATAGAATGTCATTGTTAACCCATTTCGTTGACTCACCATCCCTGGTACCAGTTACCGCCGTTGGCATAAGCGAGCACACCACCGTGGGCAAGAGCGGTGGGGATAGCAGCAGAAGCAACGGCGAAGAGAGCTGCGAAGGTGACCATTTTGCGACAAAACTTGTCTTGACTGGCTGACTTCTTCATTGAACGACCTTATATACCCTGAGGCATATACGCGAAGACGATGTTCCTAGACTGACCATGCGGTTATTACGAGAGGTAAGCGGATATTTTACGGCTGTAGGAAAAACCCTCCTGTGTTTTCAAACTGACCGGGTGAAGTTCGCTGCCAAGACCATGAAGGTTCCGTGGTCAACGAGCTGAACGTTTGTGAAGGATTTCGTGGAAAGTGGCCTATCACAGGCCGTGATAGGAGTCACCTGCAAAGGATTAGTGTTCCTCTGCCAATGTATTTGTATATCATATTAATAATAGGTCAATTACTGCTGCAACTTAACTGGAACAGCGGAGGGTTATATCATCTCTAGCGTCCTTCCGTGTAATTATGGAATCCATGAAATGGCGCAAACATGGCTGTATGCACAAGCACTCATGTGAAATCTGGAACAAAGCAGAACGCTAGACTTACTGTCATGTGAGGAATGACAGATGACGTCTCTGGGGAAACAAGCCTTGAGGATGTCTTCAGAACCGTAGTCGGCTTTATATTCGGCTGCATGTCGGTCAAAGGGTTATTCAAACTAGGTTGTACTTTTCAAGCGAGTCTTCCTCTGGGATATGCTTGTACCCGTGCGCAGCGCATAGGTACTGGATTGATGCCCTCAAACGCGGACTTGGCCACCGTTTTGAAAATCGGTTATGCCTATTTCGAATACGGATATTGATGACTATATCCTTGGAAGATATGATAGACTATTAGGGTTTCCCTTTATGATAGAAAATACTACTCAACTTTGACTGTCGATTTTGGTGAATGAACCCGATCTTCGTACCCTCTACGCCGATGCTTGCAGAACCTGACCTCACAGTGATCCCGAGATCAATCTAGCAAGAACCCGTGAGTACCTAAGGTCAATTTGGATCAACATACCGTGACAGACGGGCCGTAGAATTCAATCCGTCTGAGATACCACTTGTTCCGGTCAAGTGAGGTCGAGTTCGAGAAAAATCCTTGAGAATAGCGTGGATAGTGATACAGTTAACTTTTTGCAACGTCCGCAATATTAATCTACCCCAGCATCATCCCGTAATTGTTCACCATCTGAGGATCCTTCGGCCGTAGGTGTTCCCCAGAAACGGTTCATGACGTTTCGTAATAGACGGACGGGGAGTGGCTAGATGATATAGTTTGTCACGCAAGATCAGCAAGAATTGAACATAGGGAACTCACCGCAACTTCTTCTTCATCCTCATCCTCCTCATCCTCGTCGCCTTCACTATCTACTCCTTCCACATGGGCGTCCTCCCCAGGCTCTTCGTCCTGAACACCTGCTGGGACGTCAAATACATCCCCGAGGAAATCCTCTCCGGGCATCTGGCCAGGCATCCTCCCTTGAACGTCAGGTGCTCCATCTGCGTCACCATTGACTACGGCTACCATCAAATCTTCCAAAGCGTCTTCAGGCATTTGAGCTGCGATGTGCGCAAACTCAATGATCCCGCCCGGGAACCGTTGAGCAAACTGCGGATTTGCCGTAAAGAAGTCCTAAACAAACAATCACGAGATATTTAACACCTCAGATTGTGTAATATAGTAGGCATATACTTACCTGGAGCTGCTGCCTGAATATAGGATCTGGAATCATCCTTTCCAGTAATCTCTGGTTATCCCTTCTGCTACTGACACGAATCGCGAACGGATCTTCAGCACCCTGGAAGAACTCGTCATTGTACTCGCTGACACGAGTAAGCGGAGGTAGCGGGTCGCAAGCAAGCTGCCTTGCAGACGTCACATGACTCGGTAAGAAACCGAATAATCGACCTGTACGAGACATGGATTCGAGCACCATGACGTGTCGGTATATCGAGTAGGCAAGGGAAGGTGAATCAGTATAGAGCTTGTGGAAGAGGGTGGGGGAAGGTGACGACCGTGACGCCTCCTCGACAGGTTTGGATGGGAGTGTTGAAGCGACGGACACTACGGTGTCCGAAAACCACTTTGCTCGCTCTTTTGGCTTCCATAGCGAGAATGACCTTTGTGCATAAAGATGGGAAAGAAGATGAAGGATGGCGTCTGATTTTCGGGAGAGTCCACTGTAATGATAGTTTGCACAATGGTATATGAAGGAAAGCGTGCAAGAGCATACCTAGCATCTGGGTGTATCCTAAAAACGCTTTGACCTCTTACATCCCCTGGAAGGGTGACCTCTGTCTTGTCCGCAAGCAGAGGTACAACTTCTGGGAAAGAACGAATGGCTTCACGAAGCGCCTGTGTGCTCTTCGTATGGTCCTATACCACTGTCTCAGCGACTAACGTCATGGAATGTATACGAAAAAACTTACATTTGACCCTTCCTTGATGTAAATTGCTAATGCTCGAGCATACGCCCACCCAGGCAAAGCTCTCACATGTGGACGGCCCTTCCACTCGTCCCCCTTGAACTTACTCTGTGCGTCCCACATGTCCAAAACCCACTGCTGCATCCCAGCCTTGATTGCAAGGTAGTCAAGATGTAGTAGTGCACCGTGTGGGTCTGTCGCAGGATCAAGCCCATAGAGCAGACGTGCAAACTCAAAGGAAGTTCGTACGCAGCCACGTCGCTGTAGATCACTGCAGAAAATTGACTCAGCCGGTTCTTTAAGTAACGCGAGTATGAACGGCACTTACGCTACCTGTCTATGCACTGCTAGGAAGAACGGTCTGTTCTCCACATGGTCGAAATCTAAGCGGTTCGTCCCGCTCGTGAAGACGAACGATCCAAGAAACGCCCGCTCGTAGGTAAACAAAGCCCTATCAATGAAGTCGGCGGCAGTGCTATGTTCTGGATGGACTGATGAGTACAAGGCCATGATCAGCAGTCGGCCAGACAAACCTTCACGATGGAAATACACTTCGGATAACTGAAGTAATGTATCGGCTTGATATGGGAAGTGTCTCAACAATCCAAACAATCCGTTAGGATCTTTAGAAAACGATCAGAAAGCTAAACCGTAACTTTTGATAAGCTTGTCATGCGTACCTCCGGACATAACTAACTGAATAAATGTCTTCGTCAACCCCCTATACTTCTTACTATATTCCGCAGTCCAGTACCGTTCGCCTGCAACTTCAACCTGCCCATGTCTTCGATAGAGGCCTTCTACCTCTTCCTCAGTAAGTGGTCGGTTGGACAGTCCTTGACGATACGACGCAGGCCACCACGTCCCTTGAGGTCTCGTCAAATTAGACTTGACATTTTGATGTTGTCGCCTTGCTGCCGCCGCCGCAGAGGATGAAGAACTCGAAGAGGCCTTTGAAGCAGAGATAACTTTAGACCCAAAGAACCGGCGCATCTCAGCTTCGCTATCAAGGTGCTGTAACGACACCGCGAGAAGCGAGAAGAACGCGCTCGAGGTGGTGCTAGCAGTAGTAGTAGGTAGGCTTTGCTTGAGTTCGGGGTGTTTGAGTGCTAGTTCTGCTAAAGCTTTGTCAAGGTCGTCTCCACCATCCTTTGCGGCTTTTGCCTTCTGCTTTTTCAGAGCTTTCCACTCCTTTTTGGATAGACCGCTCGGGGTACCCGACTCTGGAGTTTGTGGCGTGGATGTTTCTACAACAGGAGTTGCAGTAGATACGGAAGTTGTTATAGAAGATGCAGCAGATTTCTTTTTTTTCTTCTTCTACTAGAAGGGGTGGAATCAGTTTGGAATCTAAAGAAAGTAATACAACTCTAGTGCTCGCCTTCTTAGACTTAGACTTTGTAGCACTTGCTTGCTCTTCATCGCTTTCGTCGTCATCATCTGAAGCCATAAGCTATATGTTATTCAGTTTTTCTTTTCTTTCACAAGATATCCATTCGTCCATAACTCACAGCAGCAAAGGCAGAGCCCGTCGCAACCTTCTTCTTCTTTACTAAGACTTCTTCCTCACTCTCCTCTTCAACTTCGGGTTCAGCAGCAGGGCTGGCCTGTAGACTTTCCAACTCCTCTAACTCTCGTTGTTGACGTTTGTTCAAGCGAGGAGCCATATTCCTCGGGGAGTGATGAGAGTAAGAAGGAAAGAAATTATTGAGACTCGGATGAGTGAAGTCATCGCTGTATAGATCTCATCCGGACCCGTAGACCCTGATCCGCCATATTACCTTATCGGGAAGAGGGCGGGGGCCTCACACGACACGTAATTTTTGTAAAAAGTGTAAATGCCTTGGATTTCCGGTACGAATAAAAAATGCTACTAGTACAACAATTTATAGAGAAAAGCTGATGAAAAAAAATATACTCCGCCCCCTAAATATCGTAAACAACTCGCGCACCAACCCAAGGGTATGGGTAATTGTGCTGATAGAAGTTACGGACAGTGCGACGGTCAGCTAGTCGCGGAATAGTAGCATAAGATGCACCTAGCTACGGATGATGAAATGAAGTTAGAGTCTGGAGCGTCACAGGTATAGGAGATTCTACTTACCACAACCTGATGCTTCCCGTCGAAGAAATCACTCGAATACCCAGGGAAGATAGTCGTCCCCTCGAATCCATCGTGCGTATCAAGCAACGTACTCGACCACTCCCAAACACCTCCATTCGAACCCCTCCCATCGTTATCTGCGAGACCTGTAGTGGAACTTCAAAAAAGAGATTACCGTTAACCTCGCTCCCATGTTTACACCAACAACTCAAAAACTCACGGAAGAGGATGCCAATTCCTAAACCCAACGTTTGCCCCTTCAGCGTGGCTGACCTGGTATTTGTCCAAGAACAACCTCAGCTCCGGCTCTGTCGGAAGTCTTCCACCCTTGCTTTGTGCGTACGCCAATAAATCGTCATACGCTGTCAGACAAGGCCAGTGTTTCGCATGTTCCATCTCTACTGGTCCATAGAGGGTACGAACATTGATTTCGCCAGTCTCGGAGTCTTTGACCCATGAAGGGGGCATTGGGATCTCGCCGGACCTAGAGAGGAAGAACTCGAGGAACTCCCCGTTCGTAACAGGCCGCCATTCAGCCTTGAATGGCTTCACGTACGTCTCGCGCCTTGGAGACTCGTTGTCCCATCCAAATGTACGCCCGTTAACGCTCTCAGCATTCTCGGGAAGGAGATCGTCTGATTCTGTGTCGTCATGGCCCATGACAAGAGTACACCCGCCAAGAGTTACAGTTGGTGTGGATGGAGGGGGGATAGAGTCCCATTGGGATGAGAGGTGAGACCAGGAGGGAACCGAGAAGCCTGGGGGAGGAAGTGTACCCGTACCCGCGCGTTGAATAAGCATGTAAAGAAGTGTCTATTGTGATAGAGATTATTGTTAGCATCTCGATGAAAGAAAACCACCGTCAGTTTACAAACCTCAATATGGAATCCCTCATGCTCATGCATCATCACCAACGTCCGTGCCATCCTCCTCGTAAGGGGTCTTTCTCCCCTCTCCATCTCCCCAATGGTCTTAACAACCAACTCCCTAACGCGATCCCTAAAACCTAACACCTCACCCAACACAGGCCAATCCTCATCCTTCTCCGGAACCTCGCTGTGTCGATGGCAATGCTCCGGATCGTCTACATGGGGGTCAATCCCTCGTTCAAAGATGCTCGCGTATTTGGCAGGCTCGACCATAGGAATGGAGAGAAGCTTCGTAAGGAGGAGAGCGTTGAAGGTGGGGAGGTGGCCGATGTAAAAAAGAGGTTTGTGACGCAGGTCGATGGGTTTCTGGTGTAGCATTGAAGGTGGGATCATACCCAGTGTGACGAGGTCCCAGGCGGACCATAGTTCACGGAAGCAGGGGATGGAGGGAATAGTAAAAGGGTTGGAGGAGAGGTTGAGGGGCGTGGAGGGAGTTTGAGCGAGAAGGGGGAAGGTGAAAGGTGTGCGCTCGAGGATGTTAAGGGTTAGGGAATTGGATGTAGACGAAAGGGTAATAATGGAACGTAGTTGAGCCTCAGCGTAGAGGTTCAGCACGGAGGCAGCAGGGAGCTAGTGGATTTTCGTTTTAGAGACAGTTCTTGCTGTGATAGGGATAACTCACCGATGTTGACTTTACTTCGAGTTTCGCGAAGTCAGTAGTTTCTGACCCGGGAACGACCGCAACATTGGAGGCGGCAGACTTGGTGCACCAGTACTCGACTGACTCAGCACCATCGGATCCCTTGACTCGCTCCCAGTTATCTGCAGCGACAATACCGGAGTCGCCGAGGACTTCAGAAGCCTGCAAAAGCAAGGCATTCACAAATCCAGTGCCAAAAAAGTGGAGAATGCGGTCCTTGCTGCCGCGACGAACAGACAAAGATTTGAGGAAAGCTGGAGACGAATGGTGAGTTAACAGAAAGTGAGTGGCAGGGGAGTCGGAGGGGGTAGATGGTGCTGTTGAGGCAGAGCCTGAATAAACAGGAGAAGGGGTTCTGGAGGTGTGCGACAAAGAAGATGTCGAGGATGCAGGAGAAGACATTTGTGTACTGATCGTCAAAGGTGAAGGAAGCTGGACAAGCCTGGCGTGAAATCACTGGTAAAAAGAGGCTTTTATAGCATAATCGGGGGTAAATTATTTACATGCGAAATACCTAAATCAATCACCGTGGCACGAGTTTAGAACAACGCTGAATGGCAAGGCCACCGGCGGATCTGCCCTAGCACCACGCCGTGATCAACATGAGATAGCACTTGACCAATGTCGTACGTAGAGGCTAGAATAGACCGCACCAATTCCGATAACGGGTTGAATGCAAAACTGTACTGCCTTGGTAATCGCGGGTAGCTTGTTGGGTGACGATAGCGGCAAGAACTGCGGCCATGGTCGGAGCCAAACGTAAACGGCCAGTCAGAAGTTGCCGTTATGTCCTCGAGGTGCGCCAAGACGGATGATAACGCAAACTTGATCCCCAATGATGGTAAAGCATCAGCTCCCAACGTACATGCCGGCGTTGAAGTCTACCCTAAAAGTTCCAACATCATCGAGATTCATAATCCAGACGCACGTTGCATTGTAGGGTGATTTCGCAGAGGAAGAGGGGTAACGAGGACGGTGATAGCGCGCCAGTTGCAAGAGTCCAGACAATGAAAGCCAATAGTTAGGAGACACGTAGCATTCGCCGACGATATGCACGAGAATTGCCGGGTAGCTGACCAAGAAAAGTAAGCACGGGGTTGACGAAAGAGCGCTGATAAGGAGTAAGACCCGAGGAGGGAGAGAGAGAAAGGATGGTCGTCGACGTTGAGTTGCGCAGCGCGATGTTGAAACAGCCTGTCGAAGGTGACTGAAAAATACCAATTGGAAAGAGAAACAGACCAGAGAGCTCTGCTTTGTCCACATCTTGACTGAGTCTAATGCCGCTTCCTGACATATCCTTGCCAATGTCGGAGTCACATGCGGGGAAAGCATTGATGTTGTTGAGAATGGAGACGAGAACGAAGAAAGAGAAAGAGCAACGACTAGGAGCAAGAAGAGATGCTGGTGGTAGGGAAACAAGACGCAGTTGCAAGCGCTTTCGATAATATCTGGTCCAGCTGTCGTGCTCATCACAAACGATGGCGTGCTCATTGCGCCAGAAGTCACGTGAAGATGCGCTGTGTGACAGGAGCACGCATTGTGACTTGACGCGCCCTCTCACCCCGATTTGGAAGACGCGTCGGTAGTTGTCCGAGTCGGCATACCTAGGCTGCACCGGTCCTACTTAGTATTTCACTGGCAACTTAATGTCGGCACAAACCCGCAAGTCAGTGCACAACAATGCATAATGACCCAATTTTAGACTCTTCCGCGGATGGACAGTGAAATTGGTTGTTCGTCAGGTAGTACGGGCACTCCAAAGTTGAGCTGGAGCTGGAGCTCGATCTGGCACCATGGTCGCTGGTGGTTCGTCCTTTCTCGTCGACCGCCATCGTCTTCATCTGCTGGCTCAGATTCGAGCGCAGCTTACCATTTCCCAAGCGATACGTACGTACATGCTCGAATGATTGCATCCGCTCTCATAAGCAGTTGTGGCTTGTTACAGCTCTTTGTAGACAGTCATGCACGCGTACTGCAGACGAACACTGGCACCGATATTAAAGCAAAGGCAGAATATTTCCAGTGAAAATCAACCTCCGGGCTCATCTCAAGCTCAGCAAGACTCTCGCACCCGCAAGTCTGCACCGGGTGGTCAGTCCAACCTGAACCCTCAAGCCAGTGTCTACAAGCCTCCTTTGATTCTTCCTGCAGTGATACCTCAGACAGATGGAGGCTGTGAAGACAATACCTCCGAGACGACTGTCCATGACGTCTCCAAGATTGTGGTCACCGAAAGAGACAGGACCAGGACCAGGACCAGGACCAGGACCAGGACCAGGACGGTGACCTTTTGGCCTTTCATCAACGTAGAGTCGCAACCCCAGCAAATTCAAATCTCGAGCGAGCGCTCTCAGCAGCCTACTAGCATAATTATTTCTACCCAACCTCCTACCAAAGTTCCTTCCAAAGTTTCCTCTGTCCCCTCCGTCCTCGGCGACTCCACCACTCCCAACCTTCCAGTCAAATCCGAAGACGAAGAACTCCTGGATTGTGAGAAATTAGCAACGAGCGTCGCAGAATGGCTTTACAGCGATGAAGGTGATGGGCTGAGTGGGGATCCGTACGATGACCAGGTGCTGGACTTCTTGTCTCCAGTTCCGAATAGCGCCCAGAGTGAGGATCGAGAGATGTCTGCGATGCCTGAAGCCACACCGACACCTACAAGTCCAAGACTTGTCCCTGGTCATAATGTTGTAAGGCTTCCTTATGAGTTCTTCATTGATGTACTTATTTCGCACTTGATTGATATAGTTTCAACCCCACTCCCGCCCAATCGTACAAATGATACCAAACTCCTCTATTCAACATTACATTCCCTTTGATCTTCGCTACTCGTACGAACAGGCTCATAGATCCATAGTCTCTTCCAGCATCGAACCTACCGAAGTTCCTGTAAGGTATAGGATCCCGACGGTTGACTACGTACCACCTGCCACTTATACTCGCGCAAGGCCGCTGCCGATGCCCATACCTATGGGCTTGGTCAATAATGAGATAACAGCGAGCGAGTCTCAAGAGAGGATTAGGCAGGAGGCGCGGATGCTGGAGACGTTCTTTGGCGTAGCGTTCGAGCATGCTAGTGCGGCGTGATCTTGTTTATTGGCAGCATCCTGGGCTGGAACTAGGGCTTCGCTGGACATTCGAAACACTCTCAGTAATTTTCACAATCTGCAATAGTGATACCTTGCGGACGTTCCTCAACTTCTCCTGGACATCCAAATGGGCCTCTCTGAATACTCAGGCCGCTCTTTGGCTACTTTATTCGCTCCGCAATGTCGTCGAAATTCTTTGTCATTGTCCGATATCGTCACGGGTCAATATATTGTACATGCCTTTTAGAACTGTAGCATGTTGAATACTACATATAATACAGATTACCGTCCGTCGTTGAAACTTAAAGCTGGCCTCCTATAATACATCTCCACTTCAGACCTTTGCGATCATCTGTCCGTGCATCAGTCCAAACCACCCATCTTCATCCTCCACCCACTCCTTCAAAGCCTTCACAGTCTCCTCAATCTCCTCCTTAGTAGCGAATCCACCCTCCATCGCACTCGCACTTAAATGGGACTCTTCGAACCTCTTAACAATCGACCCGCCCCAATACGCCCTCTCCTCAGGGCTCGAAAAGCACCACGTGCCAGCCGTACACTTGATATCCTCAGCTTTGAACCCAGCTGATCGGGCCCAAGTTTTAAGACGTCTACCGGCACGGGGTTCGCAGTCATTACGACGGGCGATACTTTCTGTAATGAAAGACCACCGCTGGAGAGCTGGGTTCTCGGGGTACCAGATGAACGTCTGGACGTCTGTCTCCCTGCATGCTACTAAACCACCCGGCTTAGTTACCCTGCGTAATTCCTTTAGAGCACGGACAGGTTCGGAGATATGTTGGAGAACTTGGTGGGCGTGGGTGACGTCAAATGAGGCGTCTGGGAAGGGGAGGGAGAAGATGTCGGCGGTTTGGAAAGTGACGTTGGGAGTTTTGGTGGATGAGGCGAGGGCGAGGGCGGCTTGAATGGGCACTGGAGCATAGTCGACTCCCGTGATATGTCCCTGTGGAACGTGAGAGGCGAGTGAGATGGTTATTGAGCCTGGACCACAGCCTGTATATAGGAGATAGGGGTAAGTTTGAGATGTGCGGTTGGTAAGAGATACTGAGTTACTGACCGACGTCAAGGATTTTCATGTCTGGCTTGAGGTATGGGAGGAGGTACGGCGCCGAGTTCTCTGCGGTACGCCATGAATGAAATTGAGTGACAGCGGTAGAGTTGCCGTGGGTCTTTGCGTAGTGGGAGGGGTCGTGTGGTTGGGACATTATTTTCTAAATGCTTGTCGGAAGGATTTTGGATGCTCTGTCTAAACACAAAGTTGGTCTGGCCTTTATATACTCCAAAGGATACTAGGTCAACCAAAATGAGACGATCGAAATTAGATCGAAAGTGATGAGGTCACTCACCGCGGCATGCATGTGCTGGGCCCAGAAGCCCGACCGAGTCATATCGCGGGTGGAGAAGTGATGATTTCGGCTCCGAGCTCCCAACTTTGAATAAAGACATTGTTGCTACAGATAGCGATGAGTCAACGGCATCGATGCCGGCCTAACCTCATATCGTCGAATGTTTCGCAACCAAGTTACGGTGAGCCTTCTGGCGAACGCTCGGATTCTCTTTGAGCTGAACTACATTCGGGAGCAGTTACAAAGTAGATCGACTTCGTGGTTGTGAGCGGTATGGGCTGAAATGTACATGTGTCGATTCTTCCATCTTCTACCTCGGAAATATGGTATTTCAGCCGTTCAAAAAATCTCACTTTATCCCACCACTGCGTGCCAATATAAGGGTGACTCAGTTGTTATGGACGACAGTCTCCTGAAAAAGAGCCTTACCTGATAGGCGACAACACGAGCAGATGGGCTAGGTATCACGAAAATAAGGGATTCTGTAACAGGTAATGACTTGTTTCCTGAGAGAGAATGTAAGCCAAAGACACTGAAATATCATGGGAAGTTTATGCACCTGTCTTTGGATATACGATCTTATATGGCTGCAGCCCCCACTCGAAAGAAGGCTTTGGAGACCGCTGACTTGTCTTCTCCGATAATGGCTGCGGGGACGCAGGGGCGGGCGGAGAGAACGACTGGCTCAAAGTAATATGAGCTGTGCCATCGGAGGTAAAATACTTGGAGGACACTACATCTCCTCTGCGAAACGATGGCGGCGTATTCCAAATGCTCGGGGAATCCCGCCTCTTCCTAGATTTTGATTGAGATGAAGAGGTGGGTGGAGGACTTGGTGTAGCGGGTTTCAGCTTGAACGCTTGTTGACGAAATACGTCCCAGATAGCTCGTCCGAGGAAGCACAATGTACGCGGTCTATACTTGACGAGCTTGTCCATCAGGAGAGGTACGCCTTCTTTCATCTCATGCGTAGCCAGTTCTGATTGCTATCGAAACATGGTTTATTAGCCTGGGTCCGTTGGCAATGAATGCACCATTAGCGCCCTACCTCGGCGGTGGGACGGTCCACAAGATTGGTCTACAAATAAAATAAGCCGAACTGTACGTTAGCATAACGATTTCCTGCATCAATATAGTATCGAGGAACCATTACCAAACCAAAGTTGTATACTTCTGGGAGCAGATGAGCTTCCGCGGGAGCAAGCAGTCGTTCAGTCAATCCTGGAAATCATTGCCTCACTCAGTTACGAGCTTTCGAGGACATCAAGGAAGTTCAAACCTGACTGGTGTAAGCATTGCCAGAAATGATTCGTCGAATGTGCATAATAGAGCCCTGTCTGTCCGGATTGATACCCTGGACTGAATGAAAGAAATTTGTATTAGTTCGTCTTACAACAATACACACGTAGGAATACTAAATCTCACTTGATTCCGCAGAAAACAACTAAACCAAACGCGTTTATTAGCAGCCTTTTTGTTGATCTCTGTAATAGCCACAATACCTTTCTGATATGGCTCCAAGAAATCTTGTAAATAATGTAGATGTTCGTACTTTTCGGGCGGGGCATACGGTCGCGGTTTGGCGCGTTTCTTGGGCGTACGAGGAGTCGATGGAGGTGTATCCTCACCTGTTGAATAGGCTCTTTTCTTGGTGGGACTAGGCGTAGACTCTATCATAGTAGAGGCATAGTCATCACTATATGCTCGTTTCCTCGTGAGGAAGGCGCGGGATTTGCGGCTTATAGCCGAAGGAAGTTCATCATCCTCAGCAGAGATTCCAGGAGATACATCGCCATTATC
This sequence comes from Irpex rosettiformis, assembly GCA_022160335.1. Classification (NCBI taxonomy): domain Eukaryota; kingdom Fungi; phylum Basidiomycota; class Agaricomycetes; order Polyporales; family Irpicaceae; genus Irpex; species Irpex rosettiformis. Next base: position 1,298,246 of record MU274903.1, read on the forward strand.
TAATTTCTTCAAATTTATTTGCGTGGATTCCCGGGATTTTGTTGGTGAGACGTATCGGTATGGTGTCAAGGTGTCCCCAATCTTGACGCGTACTTTCTCGGTTTCAATATCCGTTGAGAGCGTGTTTTGGGAGAGCTCACACCAGCTAGCCATATTTCGGTATCCTAGTAAAAATTCAGCACAGTTATGTGGACTTACTGCGGGTATTTGCCAGAACAATGAATTCCGGGTTGCACGTTGAAGTTAGAACGTAGTAGAACTTGGACTAGTATTGACGCCCACACATTGAACGTGCGCTTATTCAAGTTTATGGTATGGCGGCATAAAATTACTCATCGAAATAGACAATTGTCCAAGCTAACTACTGCTGACACTCTCTCAAGCAACTACGATAGCACAAGGTTACAACTTCCCCTGAGCGGTTTTGTAAATATTAGACAAAGACTAAACAGCCCATCCACATATGTAAGTGTATGACTGGGAAATCGGAGAACTTAGAGAAGCAAAGCTCCCAGAACAGCAGCACCGGCAACAAAGAGGGCATTGACGGTGTTAATGCCTGCTCCTGAGCTACCGGAAGCCCCGCCAGAGGGAGACGAAGGAGCTGCAGAACCAGAACCAGAGACCGAAGCGCCAGCAGAGCCAGAAGCACCGGGTGCACTGGAACCAGAGACGACGGCGGAGGGAGGGATGCCTGAGCCACTGGGAGTAGGGCCAGAAGCGGCAGCAGCAAGGGAGAAGTTAGCTGTGATTGGGCCAGGCACGGCAGTGGCGTTAGCACCGATACCAGTCAGGTTCGGGACGGGTGCGCCAGGGGTGAGAGTGCCGTTGAGAGCTATCGCTGCTTGTTGGAAGGCCGAGAAGGTGAGGTTACCAGAACTTGCTGCGTTGATAGAGCTTTGGATTGATAAGTATGAGTGAAATTGCGCTGAAGCGTCTGTTAGGCGCTGGGCTTACCCAACCATGCCATTGGTGCAATGGGGCGTGGGCATAAGCTGACCGCAGTAGAACCAGATAGCTATGGCACGGCAATCATCAGTCATAGTATGCATATAAGTCATGGCAAACTTACGATTTGAGTCATCGGTAATGGTAAGGTTCCAACTAGGAACGTCAGCGGTATTGTTGGGAGGAACGAACACAAAACCGGAGTCGAAACCACCGGCGAGAGGGTCACACGGAGATGCGAACGATGACTGCGTTATACTGTGGTTTCCGGGAGTACCAGCGAAAACGAAGGTCACGACCGTGCCATTGGATGCAGTCACGTTGGGTGGATTAAAGATGAACGGATTACTGGAAGGTCCGCCAACGGTGACCTAAGCTGCAGTGAACAAGGTAGCAGCAAGTGGCCAAGGCAGGAGTACATACCGTGACCTGTGCCACGGAGAGCGCGGCAGCGTACAGAGCTGTGAGGGCGGAAACAAAGAAAAACATGGTGATAAATGCAGAGGGGAAAAACTGCAGGGGGTGGGGTAGAAACGGAGCAGACGAGGAAATGCCTCAACAGTTCGGCTTAAATGCCTCGCCAAGGCTGATGACGGCAGACAGTATACAGTACGATAAGCTTTTGCTCCCAGGAGGTCGGCCCATAAGTTCGAGAAATTGAGAATGCAAGTAATCTTGTGAGAATAAATACACATATTAGTGAGAAGGCTGTGATAGGTAGGAATACTCTCACCGATCGTGCAACGCCCGGCTGGCCAATGGACCGAGAGGATTGAGTCAGGTGGCGGCTGGGAATAGGTGCAATCCGCAGCTCGAGGAAGGTTACTAGTAATATGAAGTTTCTAGACGTACAAGTTTTGAGCGATTTATAGGGAATCTTTGCACCTGGACAACTATAGCTGCGTACCCACGTCTCTGTGCCGAGTGGTGTTATCCTGTGAATGTTTTGAAACCTGTGCAATCAAAGCAAACATTAGCAATTCACATTGACGTCGAAGATGAAAACAGTGCCGTACTTGCATTCTTACGGTACCCATGCAGAGGCACATTGCCGAACAATTCATCGGATACTGCACTGGCATGCGTACAAGACCTACTGCGGTTTGTGATGGAAAACAGGCGGTCCAGCGAGTTAGAACCGATGCAAAATGTCCATAAATAATGTCAAAAAACACATACATACATAATTTTTCCCTCAAACAACACCCATCTTAATGGAAGTTTTAAGTTGCGATACGGTCCAAGTTGAAGGTGGTTTAACAAGCTGCCAAAGTTTATGGCAGCAAAAGTCAATTGCAGCCAAGTGAAAGATCTAGATCAAAACACGATCCGATCTCACCGATCACTCCAGCTGAATGCGCGCTTACTCCAAATTTTGGGTCACCGTCAAGAGCCTGACCACGGTCTTGTCTCGAACTCTCAACCTCGCACAAGTCACGGCTCTATGTATCAGGCTTTTATGACAAGGAAACGGAATTAAAGGGTATATAACAGCCTTGAAGTCAAAACATGGCTACCGCAAATAAACAGACAAAACCGACCACTCATACGCATTTCACAAAGTACGAGGATATACGGAGAGTTCTGCATGCTCAGACTGAAACTGCTGTAATCGAAGGTGTGTTGACTGTGTTTGTCATATAATCAGTCATCTTACGATAATATTTAGGCCTGACTGTGCTCCGTAATCAACTCACCGTCAAGTACTCCGAGAATGCCATACCTGCCGGTGATGAACGCTTGCTCCTGGCAAAAGCTTGGCTGGAAGCAGACAACGCCGCTCGGGGGCTGTTTGATTTGTGGGGCAAGGTGAACATAGTGAGTAGTTAACTTCACTCCTCGTCCGTGCTACTAACAGTCTGAAAGCGCCAAGTCGGACTTACAGCCCTCATTCTATCCGTCCTGTCGTCTCTCATTAACCTCCTCTCCTCGCAATATACATATCACCACCTTGCAACGCCAATAATCCGGGATATTATACTTCCACAATGGTCTTCCAAGTTAAACTCCTACTTGTCGACGTCACACAATGAGTTGCTGCTTGTTGCACTCAAGCTATATAACAGCCTCTCCACGTTTGCAGGAGGGAAGGAGTCGCGCGCTGTCCTCGATATATTTCCTTGGGAGCTCAAGGTAGTTTCATCTTAGTTGCGGCTAGACCTATGCTTACGTATCATAGTCTCTACCTAAACTCTTGAATATGAGGCGGAAGTCCAAAGGAAACGATCAAGTCGATGTCCTTGCTAGGCCAGGTGAGAGAAATTTGCTACAGGAAAGCAAGGTAGCTGACATTTTGCAGATATCCGTACGCTCTACGTACTGTTCCTCCTATCCTTCGTCGATAGCAAGGCGCCAACGGTGGTAAAGACGGCATTCTTAGAGCAACGCCGGGACAATTTCGTATCAATCTTCAAAGGGCTCTGGCAAGACTCGTATCCTGTTGTGCGCAGAGTGTTAGAAACATGCTGGTCTGGTATTTGGGCAGACGTGAAGATCAAGAGAACGGTGAAGATAAATATTTTCGCAGAGAATACCGTGGGACAGGTCAATCTTCCTGCTTTCTACTCCGAGAAGTTGCTGACATAGGTTTAGATTGCTAGGTTGTACGAGCGTAACGAGGCAGAAGACGAGAGTACCGAAAGTGTTCCTGCCGATTTAGCTCATCATTTTCTGCTTGCGATATGCACTCGTCCTGGGACAGGCGTGTGTTTCAAGGATCAAGGATGGTACCCGCGCAACGACGAGAACGAAGGGGAAGGCCAAGATACCATTGATGATGCCCCCCGTCGGAATCATGGACGGATATATAACAAGATCTTAGCAAACGTGTTGAAGACGTTGAAAGTCAATGAAGACGCGAGGCAACAAGAGTTGGCTTTGCGTATCTTGCAAGTTTGTCCTGAACTAGTGGCAGGGTACGTTGATACGACGGTTCGGGAATACGCACGCCTGACAGATTTTTAGGTATTGGCCAGCGGCTGCACTGACTCTTGAACCTCGACTCTCCTCAAAATGGATTGCAAACATAGCCTTCTTCGGCTCAGCCATCTCTCTTCCCGTCCCTCAAACCACATTTCTACTCCTCGGCGGCTCACAGCTATACCGACCTAACCCGCCACCTTTATCGACAATCATGGAAAACATCCTCCCCTCTGTTAACATCAAGGTTCATCTTTCGCGTGGTCTACAATCTTCATCAACTCTCGTTCAGCATTGTGCTGCGCTCGCCCTTGGGAAGTGTCTCACTAAGTTCGGTTCCGTATTGAAGAGCATGCAAGAAGTCCAGAATGCACTTGAGGAAGACGAAGACGGCCTGTGGTCCGTTAGGCGCAGGGAAGTCGAACGAGAGGTCCTCCGCAGAGTCCCTGATTTCCAAGTCATTGTAGCTTTTGCACAGCAGAAACATGCTCAGATCCCGATGGATGTTGATGGAAAAGCACAGGATACTGGTGCGATTACGAAGGCAGCGTTGCTCTCTGAAAGTGCACAACGCCTACTTTGGTTGTACCACCGCTACCTTCCTCAGTTGGCTGCTGAAGCTAGATTCGATGTTACGAGGTTACTTGCGAGTATTCATGAGGGGGTTTCGGATGATGAGGCTACGACGGGGCTCGTGACATTACGTCAGCTACACACTCTGCGTCTTCTGAACGAAAGCGAGGAATTCTCAATTATGGGCAAAGCAGGTACATATCAGTCTCTTCTCTACGATTATCTCCGACTCAAACCGTTGTGCTTAGGACCTTCACGGAGCGCATTGAATACTCTACTCGCATTGTACACCGGGACAAATACGCGGCCCATCAAGCTTGCTGTTACAGAACTGTTAAAACGGTCGTTATCGCAAACCCTGCTCTTCCAGCATGACGCTGATGAAGTTGACCTCTGGCTACGCTCGATACCCAGAGGAAAGCGTGAACCTGGTGCCAAAGCTCCTGATGGTACTCCCTTGGGCGACGAAGTGGCCGCGATCACCCTCTTCTTGGAGGACTGCGTGCAACGCTGTGTAAAGACTCCTTACCGATACTTGCAGGACCTGCAAGACTTTTGGTCGCAACATACAGCTGAAAATCAGCTGACTGACGCGCAAGACTCTGTATCGCTCCCTAGCCCTCTTCTCATGACAATATTGGAGCAACTAGATGCAAAGTTTACCCGTGACCTTCTCTCCCCGTCCGACTGCTTGGCCACAGTGACTTATATCCGCAAGCTCGTTCTCCGACTCGCTTCGAAGGTGTTGGACCTTCAGCCTCTACACGCACTTGCAAAACGTCTTGAAGCTCTGGTTGATAAACCGGGTCCGTCATCTGTTATGACAGCGATCGGCCGTGAGGCACAGTATTTGTCCGTCGGATTGAAACAGCTAGAACGACCTACTTTGGACTCCGGCGAACACAATCCTATGGTTGACGCATTATTGGAGGAAATAAGAACGGAGGACGTCCGTAAGTTATAACTCATCTCATGCTATACTAAATCTCCTCTGACATCATATTCTAGCTTCCACATTAGCGGGGCAACAGATCCGCGCATACGAGCTCGTAGACCGGTATCGTCTATTCGATGGTCCTTGGGACCAAGCTCAGTTCTCTCAGTTGGCTTATGTCATTCAGCAGCTAGATATAGGAGCGGCTGAAGACTTCTTGGGCTACGCTACTCTTGGGCGAGGCTTCGTTTGGCACTACATAAGAGGAACAGATCATCCAGAGCAGTAAGTTGCCGTATTATAAGATTAGGATCGTCTCTAAAACGTCATAGATTCAACTTTGAGACTCTGTTCCTGCACTGTAGCAATGACTCTGAAGCTCGTGAGGATACGGGACGTATACTCATCGATTCAGTTTTCTATCAACATCCCACGGTGCAGGATATAAAACGAGCAATTAGCTTGATTCATCACAGGCTTTCATCTATCCATACCGTGCTCGAGTCCAAAGGCATCCTTCTACTTCTTGTCGGGCTCCTTGAACGAGCCGGCAGCGAAACAAAAGCGCAATTCGGCGAGATTGCCCGTTCTATATGGCAACTACCAAGTGTTGCTTCTTATGCATGCGGAGCCCTAGACCCTATAATTCTTCCGGGTATGTTCTAGCAGCGATAATGTCTTAATTTCCGGGTTTGATGTCTTCTAGTTTTCAAGGACCTGATCGCATCATCTAAACGGGCTCTGGACGAGGAACCTTTGCTTCAAGACTACGTGCAATTCTGGGAAACGAAGCTCAAAGGAGATGTTTCAACGCTCAGTCGCAATGAGGTATAGCCTCCTTACCTGGATTTCTCCTCGTGTTCTAATCGTATTATAGATAGAAACAGCTATCACGTGGCTTTTGTGCATGGACCAAACTTGCCTTCTTAGCCTTCTTGACCACTTTCATGGTACAGGGGTAATTCACGAAGGCAACGCGCCAGTTCTATTGGAAGGAATTTTGCACGCCCTCAATCAGAAGCTGTACGTCGGCGATGGCTGTATAAGCCTTGCAAGTCGAGTACACCAGCTGCAAGATCTAGCATCCCTCCTTCCGGGTTCCGAATCAGCAAGACGCATCTTGTCGATCGCCATCCGGACCTCTTTGCCACTATTTTATGATGGTCTCCTCGGCGGGCACAAGAGCGACGAACGCCTCAGCTCTTTGACAAAGGTAGCTCAAACCCGATGGGGCGCGGCGTTGGATCGAAATGCGGAGCAGATAGACGTGGAGAAGCTTATGCAACTCAAAGACACAAGTCCGCTTGATATCACCATCATTTCTGCGGCCCTGTACAAGAGCGAGTCCGCTCGATCTACAGTTCGAGGTTTGCTGTTGGCGAACAGCGCGTCGAGCTGGCCGCTCCAGGACGTTGCTCGAGTGTTGTATGCATATCTTGACACGTCTTTGGGTTCGGAGAACATCCCTTGTGAAGATGAAGAGGTCTTGAGCGTTCTATATGCTCGTATAACATCTTTTGAGAATGACGTGTCTATAATCCAGGACGTGCAACATGTCGGTATCGCTCTGCTGTCGCTGCTTCCGCGTCTGCCTCCATCGTTCATCGAACGGATAATTGCATCTCTGGTGGACGTCAAGCAGGAACCATCTTCGCACGTCTTCTCTGCTCTTGCTGATCTCTCGTCCTCGGCTTCGGAGGCTGCACGCAAATCGATTAACAGGCTCACGGAGCGTGCATCTAGATGGACCGTAACTGCCCTGTCGTCGGATGGCCCATTACCTAGACAAGTCCATGACATGATGTCGAGTGTTGCGCGAACGATCAAGCGATTCAAGAGTCTCACTGCGTCCTCAGCGGAAACTCTGGTGATTACCGCCGTACTACATCGTTTACAAGACTCTACTGCTTTGTCATTGATCAATGACGTACTTTGTACCGTTGAGATGAAGGTACGCATAGTCTGATGATACGATTATCCCCAAAAACCTAACGATCTTTTCAGCCAGTGACAGTGAACAGAGTATTACAAACCGTTCTTCAGCATACCAAATTCGAGACAGTGGCTCGAGACCCTGGGATTCACTCCAAGCTTGTCACACTCTTACACACTCTATTCCACTTGCACCCGAAGAACACCTGCCAGGCCTCCCATGTAGAACCCCTGCTGACCCTGTACGGCGGAACGATGTCTGAGGCAGATCGCAAGCTTCTATCGATTTTCAAGCTCTTCGAGAAGACAAAATATGTATCGATCGCCTCACTACTTGTTCATTGGTCGGCAACACCTGGCGCGCCTTCAAGCACTGCACTTGAATCTGTCCAGAGCTTTGACGCTGCTCGCATGCTCAGGAGCTGCCTACAATTTCCTCAGCGTATCTCTGCGTCCGATGAAGCACAGGCCTTCGCAGATGGCGAAAATATCTATGATCCCTTTTTCGTTATCTTGCTTTTTGCCCGTATGCTTGGCGAAGGTGCGCCTACCACTGCTCCTGGATGGGTACAACTGTTCCGTTCCAATGTAGTCAGCTTGCTTTTGCGGGCATTATCTGCGCATAGTGACGAGGTTCGCGATGCTGCCTTGGCTCAGATGGCAGGTCTCTACAATGTTCTACAGGTATGTCTATGACGCACCAATAGAGCCTCCCGTTGTTGACATGGCTATAGGATGCTGATTTCCAGGAGAGGCCGCATGTTCTTTATATCCTGGACCTCTTGCGAGATGTCTACGCCAAAAATACACCTGATCAACATGCACCCCGCCTCCCAGTGTATATCACCCTACATCTTGCCCATGCTCTCCGAGGTGTCTTCTATCCTTCGAACTTCACCTATCCCCTGACAGCACGATTCCTGCTCCAAAGACCTGAACTCGACACGAACGATATGCCCCTGTTGTACTCGATGTTGTACAGCGTCTCAGATCAATGGAGGAAGGAGAGAGCATGGATCGTACGTTTCATGAGTGATGGCATGGTGGGAAGGCAGGAGTGGAAGATTCTCCGTAAGCGACATACATGGGACCTCCTGGCGAGTATGTTCCACAGCGAAGAGTCCGATCTCCATTTAAGACGGAGTATCTTGGAGGTACGTTATACTCCATGGTTTGGAGCACATGAGGCTGATATCAATGGTGTAGCTTCTTGCGAACCTTACCTGCGAGCGTCACGCTGTTACTTCGCTTGTCCTTGGCTCAGCATTCTTATCCTGGGTTGAGTTACAGCTCGAAAGTATCAAGCAAGACGAAGGGACTGCATGGGTGAAGATCTTGGAGAACACCCTTGTTACCTTGGATCTTCAAAAAGTACAAACGGCAACGCAAGGAGAATGGTGGTCTATTATCTCGCGGTGCATGATCGCTTTGCTTCAGAGCCCAGGTATGAGTTTGGCACTATCTGTAGAATCTATGACAAGCTAATGTCGTCATAAGCTTGCTCTCGGACTGTCTTCGCCTATGCTGTACGCGTGATCCTACGCTTGAGTGCGTTGCCCATGGCTTCCAACCCACAAATAGAGGATTTCATTAGTCTCTCCATCAAGCACTTGGCGGCGTTAGAAAACGCACTACAGATTCCTCACTCTGCCGATGATTCGTCTGAACGCCTTGTCGGTATATTGTGTCCTGCTCCCCATAGATCGTACGTTCTATGGAAGGCAATAGAAGCTGATGAATTGGAGCTTTGGGGCCAGTGCGTCGAGTCTCTCTGGAGCGCTACGATGCAGGTGGGAGAAAGATCAGCGGCGTGGGATGCGTTGACTGCGAGGTTACTGATATGGCGGGCAAATGCCGGCCAACGGTCGACGGTGGGTGAATGGGCTAGGAGAGAGGTTGTTCGTAACATAAGTGTAGACTTTATCGCTAGTGTGTAAACCCACTTGGTCGTTGTTTGACGGCCATCCGAAGGTTATCTGTGCGCGTTATTACTTTCATGATTTATTATTCATGCTAGCCCGTTACGTGTGAACTTTGACAGTCGGGAGTCGGGACCAGTTGTGAATCAAGTCTTGGAACGTGAATTCACGGGCCTGGCGAGTATCCTCAACTCTACATCCTGCCTGCTGCAGAAGTCAAGTACCAGCATTCGTAGTGGTATCAGGCAGTTGCTGTACTCAGAAACATGCAGCGTCCACGATTTACGACATTGACTCTCCCCGCAGACGCGGACTATCCCTTCAACATCACAGCAAATTGTTACCCACATCCAAACTTTGAACACGACAGGACACTCAGCAACCACAACGCGGCGGCGCTGACATTGATAGTCCTGCATTCCACCAGCTTTCACAAAGAGGCTCTAGAGCCCATGCTCGCGGATGTATTCTTGTTCACGGCAAGCAAGACGGATATTCGAGAAGCCTGGATCATCGAGTGTCCGAATCATGGCGAGTCGGGCGTGCAGAACCAAGACGTTCTGAAAATGCCAGAATATGTACGGTATTGTAGGTATTATACTTTATACGTTGGGTGATGGGAAAATTGCGGGGCTAACGGACTTGTACGTTTGGCAGTTTCGTGTGAAAGATACGCAGAGGCCGCAAGGAGGTTCCTCCTCGCTGACATTGAAGGTGGTCCGCGAGCAAGAGTACAAACAGACAAAATAGTCGGCATAGGCCATTCACTTGGCGGCTGTGCCATGTAAGACGAATTTTCCATGCTATTGAAAACGTCGGCTGACCGATGAGATAACGCAGTGTTTGTCTTGCAAACGAGTTGTCTATATTCACATCTCTGGTTCTGCTTGACCCGTTTCTACTTCCTATCCCGGAAGGCCAGATATTGTCAATTAGGAAGAAATCGCTAGAGCGAGCGAAGAAAAAGAAAAGCTCCTGGCCTTCGATGGAAGCTGTGAAGGCGTATTTGGAAAGGCGTCGTTGGAACGAGCAAGTCAAGGAGCTGTTTGCTGTAGGTACCAACTACACTGCCAGATAAGAAGGTTGGGCACTGAGCACTGGATGGTAGGCGTACGGGGTCCATAAATCGGAAGATCAAACATCTGGCAGCCAGTACACTCTTTCGTGCACCCAGGAGCAAGAGGTGGTAAGTGGTCTCGAGTCTCAGGCTCTCAGAGCTTTATTGAGTTGCTCTCCAGACGATGTATAGCGACGAAGACGGTGCTATCAAGCCGATGCAGTACCTAAACAAGTTATGCAGTCAATTTCCGGTGCACATTGCATTCGGGGAAGAGGCCAATGTTGTGTGAGCACTCACTAGTTCCTCATAATGCCCAGGTATATCTAAACGTACGCACACTAGACCGAAGGGTGCACGAGAGGCTTTGGTCAATGTCTCCGGCCGTCAATTTGCATCTATTGGTCGTATAGAAGGCGCAGGACACCTGGTAAGACAGCTGATTACTATGGAGCTTTCTGGAACTGACATGCCCGTAAGATTCCACAAGAGAGCCCACGAGGCGCGGCACGGTTTATCGTTAACGCATTATGCCAAAATTCTCGCCTGTAGCCACCAAGTAAGGTTTTCCTTCGGATCCGTAACATTGGGAAGCGAGTGACTGTCATAGTCGCAGTTGTCGGCCACTTTCGAAGGAGTGCGGCACGCAAGGTCTAAAATGATATAAATTAGTATACTCAGTAACTATTTCAGTAATCTAAATCATCACGTACAAGTAGTCCGGTATGAGACCTCACCATTACTTTGTTACTTGGAAGAATGGGTCCCCAATACAACCTCCATCTCATTAACATCCTCGCCAGATGTTGATTGAGAAGACGCGGTGAACACATCCGCTCCAGATGCTAGAGAATCAATCAAAATCGCCAGTCGAGATGTAGTCATCCCAGGTTCCTAAGAGCGATATACATTAGGGTTCAGCACCTTTGGGTACGAAACACGAAAGCGCACCTTGCGAATTTCTCCCAAGTCACTCTTGAATGCATCCGCTACCGATGCCATCCAAAATTTCCTGAACTTTGACCGCAGAATTTGCTCCTGCTGGGTTTGATCATCTCCTGAGGGCAATAATGAAGGTATTGGGGCCGGTGGAGGAGGTGTAGGTGAGCGTGACCTTGTTCTTGGAGGTGGTACGGTGGTGGTGGAAGACTTTGTGGGTATGGATGGTTTGAAAGAAGGTGCAGAGCTGGAATCACTCTCTGATTCTGATTCTGACGAGGAAGATGCACCTGAGCTGCTCTCCGGTTGTGGTTGCGCTGGTGGCTGTTTCGTTGTGGGCACGGTAGACTGGTTCGCGGACGAGTCTGAGTCGGAATCGGACGAAGAGGAAGACGATGAGGAGGATGCTACACGCCTCTTGCGCTTTCTTGTACGTTTTCTGGCAGCGGACTGAGCTTTGTTGGCCGGAGCCATGGTGAGCAAGGTGGTGGAGGCTGCGAGAAATATTCAAAATTTCTGAGGAATTATTTCTGGGAATTTGCGCGGCGGACGCCGGACGATCTGCATCTGCGAGTTATCTCAGGCTGGACGCTTTCCTACGCACCACCACGATCTCGAAAACAGTCACTGAATATGTCGAATGTAACAGTGGGGGTGCTAGGTAAGAGTGGGTTGTTTCGCTCGGGTTTGAAGAAAGCATATCCTGAAAACATAACTCTACAGGTCCGGAAATGATACTTTATCTACGTATCTTTGCTAAGCCACAATTTCAGGCGGCGGCCAGTTGGGACGCATGCTTGCAGTGCCTGCTGCCCTTATGAACACGGACATAATATTTTTAGACGTCGGAGAACACTCCCCTGCAAAACAGGTCGTCCTTCCAAAGTCCCCTCTCAAGGCCCACGTGAACGGCGCGTTCTCCGACCCTGCAAAAATACGCGAGCTTGCGGAAAAGGTGGACGTCTTGACGGTCGAGATTGAGCATGTTAACGCCGATGTGTTGGAGAAGATACAGCCCTCGCTTGCCCTTGGTGTCCATCCTGCTCCGTCAACGATTAGGATCATCCAGGACAAGTTCAGCCAGAAGCAGCATCTACAGGGGAGAGGACTACCTGTTGCTCCATTTGTACAGATTGAGTCTACCATCGACTCGATCAATCATGCGTCACAGAGGCTTGGGCTTCCCCTTATGATCAAGAGCAGGACGCTCGCCTATGATGGTCGAGGAAATTATGTCGTACGGAGTCTGGCTCAAGCTTCCGAGGCGTTGGTTGCGTTGAAGAACAAACCGCTCTATTGTGAGAAGTGGGTCCCGTTCGTTAAGGAGATCGCTGTTATGGTCGTGCGGTCAACCAACGGAGAAGTTCGCTCGTACCCTGCTGTCGAGACCGTCCACAAGGACAACGTCTGCCACCTTGTGTTTGCACCCCTAAGGAGCAAAGGCCCGGTTGTTGCGGAGCGCGCGCGTAAGGTAGCTGAGGCCGCGATCTCAACATTTGAAGGCGCAGGTATTTTTGGAGTGGAAATGTTCCTTCTCGCGGACGGTGAGTTTCAATGAAGCCAAATGAGTTTGTGTAGTGTTTTCTTACTGGGTGTATTACAGGCAGCATCTATCTGAACGAGATAGCGCCACGGCCTCATAACTCTGGACATTATACGATCGAGGCTTGCGAGACATCTCAATTCGAGAACCATCTTCGCGCCATCCTTGGGCTGCCGCTAGGGTCTACGGCATTAAAGGTCCCTTCTGCGGCCATGCTTAACATCGTCGGCTTCTCTGATAGCATTGTCGACATCAGAAACTTTTCAGAGTTTGCGCTTACAGTTCCTGGTGCGACAACACACCTGTACGGCAAAGGTGAATCTCGCAAAGGACGTAAGATGGGTCATGTCACGGTAGTGGCCAATTCAGACGCCGAACTACATGAACGACTACGTCCGTTACTGGAGAAAGTACCGGGATCGAATCCACACGAGGTTGCTGTCTTTTCTCCCCCCTCTCCGCCCCTTGGACATTCACACAAGTTCCCGCTCGTAGGCGTGATCATGGGCTCCGATTCCGACCTGCCCGTCATGCTTCCCGCGGCTCACATCCTGGATAAGTTTGAGATACCATACGAGTTGACAATTGTGTCAGCCCATCGCACGCCCGATAGGCTTGTGGAATACTCGCGAAGTGCGGCGCCAAGAGGGCTCAGGGTCGTTATCGCTGGGGCAGGCGGGGCGGCTCATCTTCCAGGAATGGTTGCGGCCATGACTGCCCTTCCTGTCATCGGGGTCCCCGTCAAGGGGAGTTCGCTGGATGGAGTAGATTCTTTACATAGTATAGTGCAGATGCCGGTGCGTTTTTCTTTATCGATTTTATTCGTCTACGGCGCGGCATCTCACCCTTGTCTTGGTCATAGCGGGGCATACCGGTCGCGACGGTTGCTATCAATAACGGTACTAATGCCGGTTTGCTTGCGGTGAGGATGCTTGCGGTGGCGATGCCCGAGCTGGTGCACGCCATGGAAGATTACTTGAAGGGATTGGAGAAGGAAGTCTTGGGTAAGGCGGAGACACTGGAGGATGTTGGGTGGGAAGAGTACCAAGTCAAAAAGTAGTGTACCATCATTCGCTGTAAATTTCAAAAATAGCGAGACTACCAAGGTTCTGTAGCTGTTATCTCTGCGCGTTCTGGAGCGGGGGTTCTGTCTTGTGGACTTGGAGTGGGAAGGCGTGCCGAGGATCAGCTATAGGCATCGTTGATAGGCGGGCGCCAATGAGAGCTACAGACGGCCGCCTTCCGTCTCGGCCTCAGTTCACCTTTCGAACCAAAGCCATGATGTAGGTACACATCCTATTAGCTCTCACAGGACCCTGAATACTTATATCTATACCTAGACTTACCAATGCACCCTCTTTGTGTGCTTCGCCTATCTTTCTGTCTCCCCACAGGGTCTTCGCAGATCTTCAGTATCGTCCATGGCTGCTCCTGCCGATGAGCGCAGCTTGGCAACTGGTGACGAGCTCCTAGTGCCACCAACACCCGCGCGGTTCGATGGTCCGGCATCCTCACTCGCGGACTCCAGCAAGCACACGTCGTTCGTTGGGAGCCCACTAGTCGAGCCCATGCTACTGGCTACCGATGATCCCGCCAATTATAATGAGAAGATCCCGGATGTTCATCGCCAGCGTCGCAAACGCTGGTCAATCTTCACACTCGTCGGTGTAGTCACCGCCGTAGTCATAGCGCTGGCAATCGCACTTCCAGTTACCCTCGCTCATCATGACGGTCATGGTGCTCTCGACTCGGGCTCATCCAGCTCTGGTTCATCCGGTTCTGGCTCCGGCCCAAACTCGGGCTCACCTACTGGCGCAGTCACTGGCGGGAACGGATCACAGGTGTTTACGGAGGGCGGCGCGACTTTCACATATGTCAATAATCTTGGGGGGTTCTGTACGCTATATTCTTCAACTAAACTACATAACGTGAAGGCTAATAAATAATGAAGGGGTTGATGATCCCAAGAACCCTTTCAACAACAGTGCTCGTGCGCAGTCGTACACTCCGTCTTTAGATGAGCCATGGGTATGGGGTCAGGATCTTATTCGAGGTGTGTCTCTCGAAACAATGGTCAAGTTCTGTCGTTTCTCTCACACACGACTGCTACAGGAGTGAATCTTGGTGGTTGGCTGATAACAGAGCCTTTCATTGTTCCCGCCCTTTATGAAAAGTACCAAAATACGACACCTCAGGCGGTTGATGAATGGACTCTCAGCATCGCGATGCGTAATGACACTAGCGACGGGGGTGGGATTGGCCAGTTAGAGGATCATTACAAAACCTTCATTGTGTGTAGCGTCGTCTTCGAACTGATTATTCCTGTCAGCTGACGAGTGCACAGACAGAGCAAGACTTCGCAGAGATCGCTGGCGCGGGTTTGAACTGGGTCCGTTTGCCCGTTCCTTACTGGGCAATTGAAGTATGGCCGGGTGAACCTTTCTTACCCAATACCGCTTGGAAGTACGCTCTTAGGGCGCTCAGGTGGGCTAGGTTTGCGTGTGTTGCTGGAGCTCCACACAGTCCCCGGCTCCCAGAATGGTCTGAATCACTCAGGTCGGCTTGGTACCATCAACTTCTTGAATGGTCCCATGGGTGTCGCGAATGCTCAGCGGGCCATGGAGTACATCCGGGTTATTACCGAGTTCATCAGCCAGCCTGAGTATGAGCCAGTCGTGCAGGCGTTTGGAATGATCAACGAGCCCCTCATGGGAATCATTGGCCGGGATGCTCTGAACAGTTTGTGAGTATGCCGGATGCTTTGTGACTTCGGTGGGTGGTCCGTGGTGCTCATCTATGACATATCATGCACAGTTACCTCGAAGTCTACAATATGATTCGTAACATAGTGAGCCCCATGCATTCCTGAAGCCTCGTATTTTGCCGACTAACGTTTCCAACTAGACAGGCGTTGGAAAGGGGCCGTCACTCGTCATGCATGACGGGTTTCAAGGCCTTGGACCTTGGAAAGGTTTCATGATGGGTGCTGATGTATGTCGGGCACTGTTCTTTCTCCTAGTCACATTATTCTCATGCGTGATTCAGCGCCTTGTTCTTGACACACACCCTTATATTGTGAGCTTTATTTCATGCATTCTGATGTAGTCAACTGATGCGTCAATTTGTGCTAGGCATTTGGCGGAGGTCTTGACCAGCCACTCGACCACTGGCCACCTGCTGCATGTCAAGCATTCCAGACAAATCAGTCAAACATTGACTTTGGCCCGACTATCACGGGTGAATTCAGTGCGGCCGTTAATGATGTAAGTACCTGTTTATTAATATGTGTCTAGTGCTTACCGAGACACTTTGATCAGTGTGGAAAGTGGCTAAAGAATGTTGGTGCTGCAGCCAGCTTCCCGGATTGTACTGTCTGGGATGACTATCGACGGTGGACACAGGACATGAAAGATGGCGTTAAGGAGTTTGTTATGGCTAGCATGGACGCCATGCACATGCCAGGATACATGTTCTGGACATGGAAGGTGTGTGCTTGTGGTGTACTCATCTCCGAGTACACGGCTCCTGACTTCTTTAATTTCCGCCATCTACAAACTCAAGATTGGCAACTCTTCTATTACAGGCATCCCCTCTGCGCCTATGTGGTCCTACCAACTTGGCCTAGAGAATGGCTGGATGCCTATCGACCCTCGGGATGCAGAAGGGACTTGCATAAGCTTGAATATTGCCTTTGGTGTCAACTTCACTGGGCAGTTTCCGGCATGGCAGACTGGTGGTGCTGATGCGGGTGTGTTACAACCTTCAGCAACCAGCACTATTGAGGCCTATCCTCCAACATTGTCCAATGCCATGAATGCCAATCCGACACTACTGCCTTTCTACACTGATGTCAGTGCAAACCCAACCTTGCCTGCTACTACCTTTTTTGGAGCAACTGTCTCTGCTGGTGATGGATGGGCAGATCCTCAGGATACTTTATTTGCTCCAGCTCCTGTCCCTGGGTGTATATACCCTGATGCATGGAATGCCCCTCAGGAATCTACTGCATTTCTATGTGGTGCCACAACTGTAGCAGCTACTAATACAGCTTCACCTCCTTAAAATAGGTTGTTATTTCAAACATAATGTACTTCAATATTTTGAATTATCTGTACATTTGGAACCAAGGACTATATTATACTGCATCTTTCAGTGTTGAGCAGATTGTTACATATTATAAGTCCTGGATGAAACAAAAGAATAATTGTTTACATTCAAGATCATGAATTTATGGCACTTGTCTGTGACACATTTTGTTGACAATAGAGAGAGTCAAAGTTCAATACTGCCTACAATTCTGGCTTGATTTGTATGAAGAGCAATGGTAAGAAATGATCAGTGTCTAGGAGACAAAAACTGACATTTCTGCCTTAATTACACTTCTTACTTAAAGTTCCTCTTTTACTGCTTCAATATTGTCAAACAAACTTACTTCTTGTACATTCAACTTGAAAGTGCACTTTTTACTTATTTAGTAAGTGTTATCACTATTTTTGTTATTTCTGATGTGAACTCTATTGATGACAGCTTTAAAAAGAACATTTATCTTGACTACAAATTACCATTTCTTCTCTCCTCTACTCTACAGTAACAACCCATATTATGATTCCTGAGTGAAACAAAGAAAAGAATTGTTCTAGTTCATGATAGTGCACTGTTGAGCAAATGTGTAATGTGTCCATTTCCAATAATAAATTTTGAATTTAAAAGATAATAAAAAAGTAATAGTCAGATTTGTATTCTTTTGATCCCATCATTTTCATAGTAACACTCTCTGTAATATGGCACTTTTTTGACTACAAACACAAAATCTTTTTTACAAGAAGGAGTTCTTATACTGAGTATGATTCTCAATATCATCTCCTCCGGCGTGGTAATAGTAGCAAGAAAGTATCTAAAGTATCACGTTTGTTACTTTGTTACTGAGTATTGAATTAGTATTGTGATTGGCACTCTTGATAATCATTGGCATAGTATGATAAGACTTTATGAATAGTAGTGTAATAGTAATGAAACTGTATGCTATGGATATACTAAATAAATTAAATATATATATCATAATATCTTTTGAATACTTGCTTCAAACTCTCTGAATACTTTGTCATAAACAATTGTATGAGCATTCAAACATGATAATAACATATAGCATGACAGAGTAACCAAAGAGTATTGAGATGTATAATGTGACCAATTTGTGACTTTGCAGTGCTTACATAATCATGCATTTGGGTAGCATACCTTCGATCTGGTAAGTTAACAAATATTAGCATATAATAAATTTTGTTGACATTATTGTCAACAATTGTTAACATTGTTAGCATTCAATATTAACAAAAGACACCGAATGTTGACATTGTTAGCATTCAATGCTAACAAAAGACGCCACACATTGACACGTGACACTAAATGTATCTTGCTTGCAAGCTGTCCAGTCCCAGCTTTGATTTAACCAGTGTCTTTTGTTAACATTTAGTGCTTTTTTGTTAGCATTGAATGCTAACAATGTTAACATTCGGTGTCTCTTGTCAACATCAAACATTAACAATGTCAACAATTATTGGCAATTGTTGACAAATTTTAGTATAAGCACTTACATGCCAATATTTGTTAACTTACTAGAGTACTTATGCCTCCTGACTTGCTATGATTATGTAAGCACTGCAAAGTCACAAATCAGTCATATTATACATCTCAATACACTTTGATTACTCTGTCATGCTATATGTTATTATCATGTTTGAATGCTCATACAATTGTTTATGACGAAGTATTCAGAGAGTTTGAAGCAAGTATTCAAAAGGTATTGTGATATATATATTTAATTTATTTAGTGTATTCATAGCATACAGTTTCATTACTATTACACTACTATTCATAAAGTCTTATCATACTATGTCAATGATTATCAAGAGTACCAATCATAATACTAATTCAATACTCAGTAACAAAGTAACAAACGTGATACTTTAGATTACGATTCCTGAGGTATGAAGAAAAGAATCGTTCCAGTACGTAATAGTGCACTATTGAGCAAATGTGTAACGCGCCTGTCCCCGATAACAAATTTTGATTTCAAAAGATAACAAAAAAGTAATAGTCAGATTTGTATTCTTTTGATCCCATCATTTTTTTAGTAACAGACTTTGTAATATGGCGCTTCTTTGACTACAAACACTCTTTGATTATTACAAGAAGAAATTTTTACTCTGTTGTCATGGTAACTATATCAGATGAAAGCTTAGTACTAGGCCTATCCAATGGTCTTATTTTTATGGAGAACGGACAAGAATTGAGGAAGATATGGGCTGGATGGCTTTGGATGTGACTGGATGACGTTCTGACACTTCAAAATATTTAAACTCCGCTTTGATGTGTATAATACTGCACCAGCTAAAAAAAGCGCCAGTGAACTGTTCATAATAAGCGCCAATGAACTGTTCATAATAAGCGCCAATGAACTGTTCGTAATAAGCGCTAATGAATTGTTCATAATGAGCGTCAATGATTCAATATATCCTTGCTAGAGTCATATATTCTTGTCTACTATGGGCTGAAATAGCTGTAAGAGAATAGTATAAACATACATTAGACATTTATGATAGTTAGTTCAGTCAAATATGTAATATATATGCATTAAGTCACATATAATATCTGAAATAATGACTGATTAAGAGTTTGAGCATTATTAGAAAGTAAGTAGAGACAAAATGAAGTTGTGCAATAAGAATATACTATATGAGAAAATATATTTCGATTTTTTCAGATTTTTCGAAGATCAAAATAAGCTATAATAAAGTCTGCAATCATGAATTATTCATGGATGCTTATTAATCAAGCTAAAGATATAGCATAGGAGGCCTTATTTTCGATTCAGAATAATCTAATAGTATGGTAAACAGAGTGGGAATTTTTTCCGATTTTTTCCGATTTTTTTGAAGGCCATAATGTGTCAAAATAAAAAGTGGCACAAGTGAGAATTGATCATGTGACTCTTTCTCATGACACAACAGTGATTATGCTGTTCTTGGGACAAGCGCCGACATGCCAGCGCTTATCCCAAGAACTGGCTAATCTGGCCTGAGTCATGCAATGAACATCATGTGATCAGAATCTGAGATGAATGTCATGTGATTGATGACTATTAGGTGAATGAAATGACTTGAATATGACTAAGTGGGGATCATTAGAGATGTTATAGAGGTAAGTAAAGTTACTTATCAGAGTAAGTAAGATAACAAATTTGAACTTAATAGGGGTTGAAAAATGCGAACTTTTCAGTAACTATGAGTGGTTAGTAGGAGTCATTAGAGATGTTATAGGGATCATTAGAGATGTTATAGGAGTAAGTAGGAGTACTTATCAAGGTAAGTAAAGTTACTTACCAGAGTAAGTAAGGTAACAAATCTGTACTTATTAGAGGTCAAAAAATGCTAACTTTTCAGTAACTCTAAGTACTTAGTGAGGGTCATTAGGAATATTATAGGAGTAAGTAGGGATACTTATAAGGATAAGTAAAGTTACTTACCAGAGTAAGTAAGATAACAAATCTGAACTTATTAAAGGTTGAAAACTGTCAACTTTTCAGTAGCTTTAGATACATAGTAAGGGTCATTAGAGATAGTATAGAGGTAAGTAGAGATGCTTACTAGGTAAGTAAAGTTACTTACTAGAATAAGTAAGATAACAAATTTGAACTTAATAGAGGTTGAAAAATGCAAACTTTTCAGTGACTATGAGTGCTTAGTAGGGATCATTAGAGATGTTATAGGAGTAAGTAGAAGTACTTACCAAGGTAAGTAAGTTACTTACTAGAGTAAGTAGGGTAACAAGTCTATACTTATTAGAGGTCAAAAAATGCTAACTTTTCAGTAACTCTAAGTACTTAGTGAGGATCATTAGAGATATTATAGGAGTAAGTAGAGATACTTATTAGAGTAAGTAAAGTTACTTATCAGAGTAAGTAAGATAACAAATTTGAACTTATTAGAGGTTGAAAAATATCAACCCTTTAGTAATTGTGAACACTTAATAGAGATCATTAGAGATGTTATAGGAGTAAGTATAAGTACTTACTAAGATAAATAAAGTTACTTACTAGAGTAAGTAAGGTAACAAATATGAACTTATTAGAGGTTAAAAAATGCTAACTTTCAGTAGCTTTAGATACTTAGTGAGGGTCATTACAGATAGTATAGAGGTAAGTAGAGATGTTTATTAGAGTAACTAAAGTTACTTACTAGAATGGGTAAGATAACAAATCTGGTCTTATTAGAGATCAAAAAATACCAACTTTTTAGTGATCTTGAATGCTTAGTAAGAATTACTAGAGATGTTATAGAGGTAAGTGGAAATACTTATCAGGGTAAGTAAAGCTACTTACTAGAGTAAGTAAGATAATAAATCTGAACTTATTAGAGGTCAAAAAAATTAACTTTTCAGTAGCTTTAGATGCTTAGTGAAGATCATTAGAGATGTTATAGAGGTAAGTAGAGATGCTTACTAGGATAAGTAAGATAACAAATCTGAACTTATTAAAGGTTAAAAATATTAACTTTTTAGTAACTTTAGATGTTTAATGAGAGTCATTAGAGATACTATAGAAGTAAGTAGAAATGTTTATTAGAATAAGTAAAGTTACTTACTAGAGTAAGTAAAGTAATAAATTTAAGCTTATCAAAGATCAAAAATGTCAGCTTTTCAAAGTTAAAACTATAAAATTACTAAAAAAAATTCAAACACTTAGTAAAAATTATTAAAAATTATCTAATAAGGTAATTCTAAGTTTGGACGCTTATTTTGAGTTTTTATATACTACTTAACTTACTAATAATTATTTCTACTTATTTATCATGTTAAAAATATATATTATCTTATTTTAAATAAAAAATTCTAGAATCTTAAATTTATTAATGAAATTCTGATAACTACTTTTATTAAGGCTTAGCAAGCTAATAATGATTTTTTGAATATTTCTTACAGATTTTTATGACTAAAATATACTAATATATTATTTAATTTTGTTCTAGTTTATAAATACTCAGGAATCGTATCTGCCGCTTGTCGGCCCTGCTAACACAAGTACTTTCTTGCTACTATTACCATGTCGAAGGAGATGATATAAAGAGTCACACCTAGTGTTACTCTGTTATCATGATAACTATGTTAGATGAAAGCTTAGCATTAGATCTATCCAATGGTCCTATTTTTATGGAGAACAGATAAGAATTGAGAAAGATATGGGCTAGATAGCTTTGGATGTGACTAGATGACATTTTGACACTTCAAAATTTTCAATCTCTGCTTAAAAGTGCATCTCAAGGGCATGGCCACAACATTATCCAATATATCCTTGCTAGAGTCATATATTCTTGCCTACTAGAGGCTGAAATGGCTGTAAGAAGGTAGCATAAACATATATTAGACATTCATGATAGTCAGTTCAGTTAAATATGTAATATATATGCACTAATCATATATAATGTCTGGAATAATGATTGATTGAGAGTTTGAGCATGATTAGAGAGTAAGTAGAGATAAAGAAAAGCTGTGCAATAGGAATACACTATATGAGAAAATATATTTTGATTTTTTCGGATTTTTTCAGGATCAGAATGAGCCATAATGGAGTCTGCAACTATGAACTGTTTATGAGTACTTATTAATCAAGCTAAAGATATAGCATAGTAAGTCTCACTGGGTGTGATTCTCAATACCATTTCCTCCAGAGCAGTAATGGTAGTGAGATAGTATCTAACATGTCGCGTTCATTACTTTGTCACTGAGTATTGAAGTAGTATCATGTTTGGCACTCTTCATAACTATCGGCATGGTATGACAAGGCTTCATGATTAGTATTGTGACAGTACTGAAATTGTATGCTATGGATATTATAAATAAATTAAATATATATGTCATGATACCCTTTAAACACTTGCTGCAATCCCTCTGAATATTCCATCATAAACAATTGTTATGATTTCTGAGTGAAACAAAGAAAAGAATCATTCCAGTTCATAATGACACACTTTGAGCAAATGTGTAATGCATCTGTCCTCAATAACAAATTTTCAATTCAAAAGATAACAAAAAAGTAATAGTCAGATTTGTATTCTTTTGATCTCATCATTTTCATAGTAACACACTTTGTAATATGATACTTCTTTGATTACAAACACTCTTTGATTATTACAAGATGAAATTCTTACTCTGTTGTTATGGTAACTATATCAGATGAAAGCTTAGCACTAGGCCTATCCAATGGTCCTATTTTTATGGAGAACAGATAAGAATTGAGAAAGATATGGGCTGGATGGCTTTGGATGTGACTGGATGATGTTCTGACACTTCAAAATATTTAAACTTCACTTTGATGTATATACTACTGCATCAGCTAAAAAAAGCGCCAGTGAACTGTTCATAATAAGTGCCAATGAACTGTTCATAATAAGTGCTAATGAACTGTTCATAATAAGCACCAATGAACTGTTCATAATCAGTGTCAATGATCTAATATATCCTTGCTAGAGTCATATATTCTTGTCTACTAGGGCTGAAGTAGCTGTAAGAGAGTAGTATAAATATATATTAGACATTTATGTTAGTCAGTTCAGTTAAATGTATAATATATATGTATTAAGTCACATATAATGTCTGAAATAATGACTGATTGAGAGTTTGAGCATGATTAGAGAGTAAGTAGAGACAAAGTGAAGTTGTACAATAAGAATACACTATATGAGGAAGTATATTTCAATTTTTTTAGATTTTTTAAAGATCAAAATAAGCTATAATGAAGTCTACATGAGTACTAATATGAACTGTTCATGAGCATCAAATCATTAGACCATAGATAAGCTAGTTATACATATAATATGATGGTATTTATAGTGTACATCATCTTATATGTGAATAATCTGTGTGAGAAATAAATTGTAACTTGTGGGAGTGTGGCCATCAAGTGGCAGAAAACGATTCCTGAGTCTTTATAAATTAGTAATCTTTTAGTAGCCAAGATTACTTAAAGTTTAACATTTTTAGCCTTTAATAAGTACTAATATTATAATATTTTTTAACTTACAATAAGTCTTACATTTCTCTTGATTCTTATATACTCAAAGTTA
>MU274903.1:1340529-1363773 GCA_022160335.1 Irpex rosettiformis
CTAAAATCTTGAATTTATTGATAAAATTTTAATAACTACTCTTATTAAGGCTCAGCAAGCTAAATAATGATTTTTTAAATATTTCTTACAGATTCTTGTGACTAAAATATACTAACATATTATTAAATTTTATTCAGATTTATAAACACTCAGGAATCGTATCTGCCGCTTGTCGGCCCTGCTAACACAAGTAAGAGTCAAAAAAAGTCACAGCTGCAAGAATACATTGGGTTTGGCGCGTCGTGTGTAGCTGCCGGTACAAGTACAGTAGGGAAACAAGAAACATGGAAAATAACTACCAGCACAGGAATTGATTGGCCATGAAGTTTTTAGTAACTAGGGCGGGAAAGAGAGAAAAGGGTGGATTCACGAAGACGACTGAGTAGTGTGCCTAGCGAAGGCGCTGTCAGAAGAGCGACCTCGAGAGCAACCCGAGGAATTGTACTGACCTGGCGAAGGTACTGTCAGAAGAGCGGTGAGGTCCGCGGTCCCTCACTCTCGACCTAAATAGAGTACCTGTAGTCATGTGGAAGGTCCCAGTTAGGAGACGACTATAGCTGACCAACAGGAGCACCGTACCTAACATCTCGCTAGACCAGCCAAGTTGAGTGGCGTCTGTGGACTCATCCCGCATGGCGGGGGAACGTGATGCCGGTGCGCACCAAGCAAGAGGTCGAGAGGATAGGAGGCTGCACCAGCGCTCCGCGATTCGACTTGTGTAACGACCTTAAACCCGACGAATTGCCTGAGCGATAGTAGGGACGCCTCACACTGGAAGATGGAGGTTCGTTACAGGGTCGTGCCGACCAGGATATTTCTGAGTCGGCCGCAAGAATACATTGGATTTGGCGCGTCGTGTGTAGCTGCCGGTAAAAGCATATGAAGAAAGGATGTTGGGAGGGTTGGTGGTGAGAAAAGAATGAGGGGTATGCTATACGCGACGAGAGTGCTCGAGCATGAGCGCGTTGAGTACGACAGGGTTTTTCCTAATGTAGATTTTGAATGCGGATGAGGTCCAGCGACCAAGGTCTTGAATACGATCATCAGGCCATTCGAGGGAGGCCATGAATGTTGCACCCCCTGCGCGGAGGGAGTGGCCACCGATGGTAGGATCGTGGAGGACCGTGTCGAGTCGTCGAAGGAACCACAGGCGAGTGGATAGCTTGCCGTCATATGTTACCCAGAGCGCTGGAGAGAGGGGAAAGCGAGCATCATGGAGAAAGAGGTAGTGCACAAAGATGTCGAAGGATGTAACATCGGAGATGTGTTCAGCGATGATAATTTTATTGCCTTCAAAAATGCGATCTGTTTTGCTGGTAGAGAGGGTGTAGGAGAGTTGTCTGTGCTGTGTGTCCAATAGGGTAGAAGTTCGCGAGATAGTTTTTCGCCAAACTGGCCCATTGGAAGAGGAGACGAGCTCGCCGAGACGATGGAGGCCAAGAAAACTAGCAAGGAGGATTGCGAGAAAAAGCAGATCATCGTAGACGTTAGTATTGAAGTGCAAAAGGCATCGGCGAATGTCATCAATACTAATAGGGCGTTTGCAGATAGAGGAAGAGCCAAGCATTCGTTTGCAGCCTGCGAGAGTGCGTGCGACAAGAGGAAATTTGCGAGCTTGATGTACGTGAGGGAAAAAAGGCTCGAGTTGATTAGAAATTCCGGAGAGGTAGGCGTCAACAGAGGAAGGCTTTATTTGGTGGGACATGTAGACAGTGAAGAATGATAGAGTATCAGGGGTAGGCTCGATGGGGAAGCCGTGAAGCTTGCAGAATGTGAGATATGACTGAAGATGCGATGAGTAAGCACAGTGAGTGGAGTGGTCAATTGCATAACCCAGAGCTACAGCGCGTTCGTATTCCAAACGCTTACGTGTCTACGGTTGCCGATGAGGCTGTCGGAACACAGCGTCAGAAAACATCAGATGGGCAATCCCGACGTGACGTGCGGAGGTTCAAACGAGGATATGTGTAGCCATGGTGCATATTGAGCTATTACGGAGAGTAACTGGCGAGAGAGAGCATCGGCGATTATATTTTGTTCACCAGGAATATGCCAGACGCAAAGATCGATGTGATGCTCAATGAGGATTTCAATGGCGGCGAGTAGAATGAAGGTGTACGGTTCACGAGAACGGAAGGAGTCGAACATTTGGACTGTGTTGAGATTATCGGTGAAGATTGCGACTCGTGAGAAACGTTCAGGTAGGGAAGCTGACCAGCGAAGAGCAGAAAGAACAGTTAGAGCTTCGTACCAGAATATATTATCTTCTACCGCATCCGGGGCGACAGGACGATTTGCCATGAACCCTAGACCTTCATCATGGGCCGACCAGAAACCTAAGCCAGTAAGAGATGCATCACATAGAATGACCAAGTCTGCGTCGGAAAGGCTCCAGGTAGAATTGGTAAGAAGATGGACTCCTCAGTGTTGTGCGAACATATCGGCGATCCAGAGCAGGTCGCGGATAGATCGTTTGTTGAGGTAGATGGGAGCGGAAGGAATTTGGCGACCAGCGATTTTGTCATAGCAGGACTGCAACGCTGGTCGTAGAAGAGGTTGTACATTTAAGCCCCAATTGATCCAACCTAGTATGCGTTGTCATTCCTGTAATGTCCTACGGCGCCCCGAAGCATTGTTGACAAAGTCGCGGATAGCAGAGACCAAGAGGTCAGTTGACTCCGTCGGAAGTGAGATAACCATTAAATCGGAGTCGACAGAGAAACCGATAATGGTCAGAGTTCTGTCGTATAGCTGCTTCGCACAAGTGTGTGGGATATTGAGATAATCCCATAGGTCAAGTACGGCAACCTGCTTGTGTGGAAAGAAGGTGTTGTAAGGCTCGTAGAAGTGCAGTTCAGGTTCTGGATCAAAAGCGAAGTTATCATCCATGTAGGCGAGTAGACCTTCTATACCGCAGACATGGATCGAGATCCACAAGACAAGGCTCATAAACGTGCACCAAAGATCAGGAGAACTACGAGAACCAAAATAGCAGCACCGGTCAACTCTGCGCATGCCTCCAATATTAATAACTTGCTTTATTTGCCAGAGCGGATGCATGGGCAAAAGACGATAGGCATTGGACATGTCTGACTTGAATAGCCAGACAGGGGAAGCTGGGAATTGAGTTCGGAAGTGAAGCAGATTTGCGCCAAGGTCAAGGACGTTGTCTTGCCGCATCCTGATATCGCCCTTCGGAATCATGTCGTTTAGGAAGTATTCAGAAGCCGAGTGATTGTTGACAAGACGCAGCTTATCAGAATTTGGTTTCGGAACGGCATGAATGGGCATCAAGTACATGCTGGGAAGAAGATCAGGACCGAAAGGCGCAGAATAGCGTCCAAGTCTCTTCTCTTGATCGGCATATTCCGCAATGAAGTGCTGAGTAGGTTCATCAAGCGGTAGATTGGGAGCATCCCACGTGTCAGGAAAATTGTCATATTCATCGGCAAATGGCCAGAAACCATTACAGAAACCATACAGGATGGAATCGACAAGAGGCCTGTTCGGATGGTCTCGAAGAAGGGTCTGGAGACGATCAGAGCGAATAGGAGTAGTAATGCAAAAAAGGTGTGGATTTTGGTGAATGGTTTCCCAAGTGAGAGGGCTGCCCAAAGGAGGATAAGGAAGCGGTCGCAAAGATTCAGACAAGGAAGCGAAAGGAGTCATGATATGTGCTTGGTTGTTGTTCCATAAGAACCCACAAAAACGACGAGGACGCTCACTTGCATCGTTCGAGAGGAACTTTGGGACAGTCGGTAAGGGCATGGTCCTTGGAGTTGCAGAGGTTACAGACATGGCGGTATCGACAGTTGGTACGATTGGTACATCTTCCTTGATTGAATCTCTGACAGATGTCGTTTGAGCGTTTGTCCTTCGATCGTCTCGCATCCGATGTCAAAGATGAGCTCGAAGCAACTGCTCCCAGCGTGACAATGAAAGCGGTGTAGAGAGCGTTCCATTGGTGAAAGTCGGTGAGCAGGAACTGGTTGCCCCGACTTGCTTCAGCCCTGACAGCACGATCATAGTTGATGACTCGTTTGGCATGGCTGTCGCCGACTGCTGCAAATTGGTTGGTGATGTAGGAAGAATAGCCATTGAGCTCACATTCGTGATGGGGGTAGCAGTATAAGACTTCCTACTTGTAGCACTCGAAAGCAATAGACCATTTTCCAGTGGAGGCGACATGTTTCTTTGGCTTTGTCGGCCTGGCAGTGAGCTCAAGATCTCCGACCTTGTAGGTCTCGGCAGCATCTCCTTCGATTGAGTGGAGGACAGAGAACACACGGTCGAGATCGACGAACTTGGAGAGGAGGATGTTCGACCAGATAGGATTGGGGATTTGAGGACAGTCGGGCTGGCAGATGACGACATTCTTGGTTGCTGTGATATCTCGAGCATAGATGCCCTTGCATCGCAGGGTTTCCCGTAGCTCAGGTCGCAGGTCGTCTTCGGTGATACAGGTCTGTCGATTGGCGATGAAGGAGAGGATAGCCTTGATAAAAGGCTTCTTCGAGGACTTTGTGGCACTGTCGTTGGATGAAGATCAGTTTCGCTTTGATGCATTGCGTCGAATGTCAGAGAACGAGGGGCTAGCACCTCGTCCTCGTTCAACGCTCCGAGCCCTTTCGACTTCTTCCTCATTCTCGGCAGTGTCCTTGACCTCGTGGACAGCCTTTCCGATAGGCTGTACTTCAATCGCCCTGCCTCGCATCCCAGCCGCTGAGTGAGACTGACAGATTTCTTCGACCTTTTCGAGGAAATTCGAGAAGGAAGCATTTCGGGCAAGCGCTTCGAATTCAAGTTCCTCACCGTTGTCATCATTGGAGAAAATGGCTGTGTAGAGGGACTTGATGACATCGACCTTGGACTTCTCGCCTCGACTGAATTGACTAATGTACCCTTCGCAGACTTCGACAGCGCGTCTCCTGAAGTTAGATCCAATGGACTGCTCAGTAGAGGAGGAGGCGCCCGCATTCGAAATAGGAGTATTGGTCTTGTGGGCGGTGCTTGTCATAGAAATGAATCAAAAGATGTTCCAAGAACGGCATAATCACTATAGTGTCATGAGAAAGAGTCACATGATCAATTCTCACTTGTGCCACTTTTTATTTTGACACATTATGGCCTTCAAAAAAATCGAAAAAAAATCGGAAAAAATTCCCACTCTGTCTATCCTACTATTAGATTATTATGAATCGAAAATAAGGTCTACTATGCTATATCTTTAGCTTGATTAATAAGCATCCATGAATAATTCATAATTGCAGACTTCATTATAGCTTATTTTGATCTTTGAAAAACCTGAAAAAATCGAAATATATTTCCTCATATAGTGTATTCTTATTCTACAACTTCACTTTGTCTCTACTTACTCTCTAATCATGCTCAAACTCTCAATCAGTCATTATTTCAGACATTATATATGACTTAATGCTTATATATTACACATTTAACTGAACTGACTATCATAAATGTCTAATATATATTTATACTACTCTCTTACAGCTATTTCAGCCTCTATGTCACGAACTAGAAGTCATACTCTACTCCGACTCAACTTCGATGTACCTACCTCGACTTCCTCCTGAACTTTACTCATACTCACTGTCGTGGGAAAACTACCAGATCTAAAGAATAGAAGTAAGTCTGAAATAAATCTAAAACCTACTACCTTACTCTTTGCTAGCTGATGTGCTAATGTGAACTGGTAATGCTGTGCGAGATGAGTGGTCTTTCCTACTGAGATTCGTCGGACTTTCTATATGTCAGACTAGCTCAGATGTTCATATTGTTTGAAGGGAAGATTGTGCTAGCTAAGGAATGACCTTTAACCAACAATCAGATTCCATCAAATGACCTAACTGAACTGAAATAAAACGGGAAACTTTGAGAGTACTTTTAGGAATGTGAGAGACTTGAAAGTACTTAACTAAATAGAGCAAAGAAATAAGTAAACAACTTATACTTTGTGTATGTGTGAGAGGGAAACTGAAACTGAGTTGCTAATACTGGTACTAGAATACAACACTTTGCCAGGTTATGAGGTGAGCTAGTATGAATTCAATGCAAGACACTTTGAGTGTGCTTAGAGAGCTAGTTACTCGCTTTGAACCTTTGGCTTATCTCTGCACTACTTTCTCTAAAATGTAACGTGCTACTGCAATTCACTACTCAGGGTCTCAATGTCAGGAGTATTGTCAAAGTTCTCACGCTGGTGTGAGAAGGTCTGAAAACTGCTGTGTCTTGTCTAAAGACTGTCTACGCCTTCACGAAACAAAAGGGATACTGAGGCTGTCTGTCTACTAGGGCTTCTTGGGCTGAAAAATGCTTAGAGGCTTGGGCATTTGAAGAAACACCTTTTATACCTTTCCTGAAGAGAGTCATGTGCCCACTTTGTAATCGTGGCTTACAAAGCAAGTGAAACTAATTATACAGGTATGACTAAGCTACATGTGCTATTGCTAGGTATTTTGTAATGTGTTTGTAATCGAGAACTAGTGTAACTACTCAACACTATGTCACAGGCTATTTATAGCTCATGCTGACTAATGATTACAAAGGCTAACTATCATGTACTTGGCTGCTGACTAACAATGGCAAGGAATAGTGAGTTATGCTTGTTGCTGAGTAATGCTTAGTAAGACATTATAAACATGATGTTGGTTGGTAAAGAGAGGATGTACTGGGTATTTGAGAGTCAAAACTTTGATTTCGGGGTATGTTCTGACTTCTCTGTTTTGTCACACTTACTAGTCCTCTTGCTTACATTATATAAGTTAGTCGTCAAGCAGTTTTGATGTATGACATCGCCTACTTTGCTTCGCCGATCTTCAAACCTGACCTCTGACTTGCACTACCACATAGCACCTCTTGACATTTCCTGGCAACTGCATGTATACCCTTTGCACCTGTGTTATCTTTTCCCCCATCTTCCCCTATCATCCCCTTATCATGTTTCACCTTGACTTTCCAACCTCGCTTCACTAGTAATTTCGACTTGCTATTGTTCTCTTTTAGTACATGTCTCTCTTACTAGCATAGCCTCATGTTTTCCTTTTGTTCTTTCGGACTTGAACCCATATTTGAACTTTGGTTTCCCATGGTATAAGTAAACACTCAATTGTACAGTTGCTAGCCAAGTTCGAATATCAACTAAGCTTCCCATTGCCTACTCTCGAACCTCGTCTGACTCCGACTTCATTCTTGGCTCTTGCAGTCAAGTCTTACTCTGGTCTCTAACTCTTTCTGCCTTGCTTTTCTCTCTCTCCCTCTGACCTTTGTCTGCCTTTGCTCGTGCACTCCACAAATTGAGCACGGAATCCTTGAAGGGCACAACACATGACGTTGAAGCCATGCTTAACCTGATCTCCCCGGATTCCCACTTGTCTGATCCTCACGTTCACTCACACCTTCGACTTGACATCTCTGACCCTGTCTCTCAGTCGGAGTTCAGTTGGAGTAAGTCTGACACTTAACAGTATATTTAAACTTCTGACTTCAAGATTTCCAATAGTGCATGCCCAGAACCTATCAGGCTTCTGAGCAAGGTAATCTCTCCACTCTACTTCTAGTGTTTGACTGCAACCCCATCTACAAACCACATAAACGGCATACTAAACATACTCTGACTTCGATCCTCGACATGTCTTCCCATGCTTCTTCCCCTGCAAAAGCTCCAGCAGACCCTCCTGCACCCACAGTCCCAGAACCAGACAATGATCTCTTACGTCTTGGTACTATCATGGCTTCCACTTTTGAGTTCGCCATGCGTAATGCTGGCTCCAACAATCCTGCGGGCAAATATCGTACTCCCGACACCTTCTTCGATACTGACCCCTACAAACTCTGAAGTTTTCTAGCTCAGTGTGAGCTGTACTTCTACGCCAATCCCCACAAATTCCCTTCCAATGAAAAGAAAGTTCTCTTCACCTTCACCTACCTCTCTGACGTCGCTCTTGAATGGTTTGAGCAGAAGTTTGCCAATGCTCAGGATGAGCCTGATTGTGAGTCTGTTTCTCAGAACAACAACGATGACACGCTTCTCAGGCGCTAGCAAGTATACGCGACCTTTTTCCGCTCATGCACACTCTTTCTGCATGCTTCTGCCCACCCTCTACCAGCTCTATTCCCATCCTTCCGCATTTAGGAAGCGCAGATCACTTCTGCGAAAGCGCGCACTACTTTCTCGATGCGCGGGCCATGCTTTCCGCAGAGAAACCTCGCAACGCATCTCGTGACTTCCCCCCTTGGACGATCTTCCTCTGATGCATACCCACGACCTCCGGTACTCGACATACCTGTTCTTTCAGACCCACAGTGGCTTCTATGCGCACCTTCCTTGATCCCTGCCTTGCGCATCTGCTTCGGACTTGCGCTTATCGGACTTCTTTTCTCTTTTCGGACTTGTTACTGCTACTCCTCCCGCCTTCTGCCTTCGTATTCACGTGCCAACTTGACTTTCCACTCCCCTACTTCCTTTCTTCCTTTCGCACATCCCTACCTTCCCCCTGGCTTATATCTTCTGCGTGTTCTATTGACTGCGGACTTTTATTGTACGACTCTTACCACTTTTTCTAAGACTTGCTTCGGCCTATCCATCCATTTCGCGCCTTCACCTATCGGCTGCCAGCACTTATCACATTCTTTTGCCTTTCCTCGCAATTTCTCATTTTACTCTCATAACTCCAACTTTCCTAGGCTAGACGACTCTTCATTTCCCTGACAATATATACAATACAAAAAAAAAATGAAATCCACTACCCTGCCATATCCACATCCTCATCCTCTGCATCTTTGTCCTCATCCTCCTCCTCCACTTTCTTCTCCAACTTCTTCTTCTCCTCTGCTTCCTTCTCTGATTTTTTCTTCTTTCCCATTTTCTCTGACTCTTTTTTCTCCACCACCACTCTTGTCCCCATGTCAGTTGACGATCCAGCTCTCTTGTCTGACCTCGATCTCTGTACCAACTGCGTGAACAGCTTGTTAGTATGATGCATGGCATGGCCAATGTCTGTGAGAGCCTTTATGACCTTCCTGCAGAACTTTCACTCCAACCAATACACATCCTCCTCTGCTGTCGACTTTGCTGAATCCTCCAACAACAATACTCTTGTCTCCATCTCCGCCTCCAACTTTCTCTTCTTCTCCACTATTTCTTTTCCCTTTCTCTTGTTCTACGATGCCACCCTACTCACCTTCACACTGCCTACCTCGCAAGTCTTCCTCTGCTTCTGACATGCCACGCATGCCCTGTTCTTCCCCATCTTCACCCACATGCACTCTTTCTTCTGTCTGGTGCACTGATTACACACCACATCCTCCTCCACACTGTCCTCCTCCAACTCCTCTGACTCCTCTGACTCATCTGTCACCCTTGGCCTCTTAGTGGCTGTCACCTTTGCCTTGCCCTTTCTCTTCTCCACCATCACCTCATCAACCTCCATGTTGCTGTCGATGGTAGACCATGACTTAGGGGCGGGCTTCTTCTTCAACAACTCTGCTGCGGACTTCTTGGGAACACTCCCCACCTACTTTCACAGGCTGCCTCTGTCTTCTTCTTTGACGCTTCCTCCACCTTTCTCACTTCCTCTGCCTTCATCGCTTCCTTTGCCTTTCTCATCTCCTCCACCTTTTGCGCCTCCTCCGCCTTCCTGACCTCCTCTGCTTTCCGCTCCTCCTCTGCTTTCTACTTCTCCTCTGCTTTCTGCTTCTCCTCTGCTTTCCACTCCTCCTCTGCTTTCCGCTTTTCCTCACGTGCAACTGCCACCTCGTTCTGAGCCATCTGCTCTTGCACAGCAATCTGCTACTGCCTGAGCTGCGTGAGGACTTACTGGGGGGTGAGTTCTACTCTGACGGTTAGCAACTCTGACTCTGCAGGAAGCGATGACTTATGAAAGAACATTTTGTTCTGGTTGAGACTGAAAGGTAGTTTGAATGGTGGAAGTGCTGCAGGAAGTTGCAACTAAGACCTGCAAATTTTTTCAGCCTTATATGCAAGTTCACCAAGTTGCTGCACTCAAATCAGGTGTACTCCACATGGCAGATCTGATCAGTGATGTAGTCCTCCAGAGTCAGGTATAAAGAGGGAGGTACTGTCACAAACTAGAAGTCATACCCTACTTCAACTCAACTCCGACGTATCTACCTTGACTTTCTCCTGAACTTTACTTATACTCGCCTACTCCACTTCACCGATCTCTGACCCCGACCTCTGACTTGCACTATCACATGGCACCTCTTGGCATTTCCTGGTGACCGCATATATATCCTTTGCATCTGTGTTATCTTTTCCCCCATCTTCTCCTATCATCCCCTCATCGTGTTTCACCTTGACTTTTCAATCCCACTCTGCTCATAACTCTGACTTACTATTGTTCTCTTTTAGTACATGTCTCTCTTACTAGCATAGCCTCATGTTTTTCTTTTGTTCTTTCGGACTTGAACCCATATTTGGACTTTGGTTTCTCATGGTATAAGTAGACACTCAATTGTACAGTTGCTAGCCAAGTTCAAATATCAACTAAGCTTCCCATTGCCTACTCTCGAACCTCGTCTGACTCTGACTTCATTCTTGGCTCTTGCAGTCAAGTCTTACTCTGGTCTCTAACTTTTTCCACCTTGTTCTTCTCTCTCTCCCTCCAACCTTTGTCTGCTTTTGCTCATGCACTCCACAAATTAAGCACAGAATCCTTGAAGAGCGCAACACATGACGTTGAAGCCACGCTTGACCTGATCCCCTCAAGTTCTCACTTGTCTGACTCTCACATTCGCTCGCACCTCTGACTTGACATCTCTGACCCTGTCTCTCAGTCAGAGTTCAGTCAGAGTAAGTCTGACACTTGACACTCATGTAGATAAGAATATATAACTCTAGCAAGGATATATTGGATCATTGACACTCATTATGAACAGCTTATTGGCACTTATTATGAACAGTTCACTGGCGCTTTTTTTTAGCTGATGCAGTAGTATACACATCAAAGTGGAGTTCAAATATTTTGAAGTGTCAGAATGTCATCTGGTTACATCCAAAGTCATCCAGTTCATATCTTCCTCAATTCTTATCTGTTCTCTATAAAAATAGGGCCATTGGGTAGACCTAGTGCTAAGCTTTCATCTGATATAGTTACCATGACAACAGAGTAAGAATGTCTCCTTGTAATAATTAAAAAGTGTCTGTAGTCAAAGAAGCACCATATTACAAAGTTTGTTACTATGAAAATGATGGGATCAAAACTTTCTGATAGTGCAGACACTATCTCAGCATAGGAACATGCAACACAAGAGTCATAAAATCCAATCGTCCTGGTTTTATACTAAGCTCCTGATACAACATGGAATGAAAGTGCCATTTCTCTCATAAAGAACAATCAGATCAGAAAAGAGTTCTTTATTGATGGAAGTGGCAAGGCATCTTGCACATATCTAAATTTCCAATGATATGGTGATGCCTGCAAGCACATGTGTGCCATAATAGCACACCAAGCACTCTTGAGGATACAATGGCTAACACTCCCACTACTCATCTTGCCAATACCTGTCAATAAAGCCTACATGTTATGATCACATCAACTTTCCCAGCTGCTTTTGTCAATGAATAATGAACCTTCGAATCGTTCTTGAGGTTGCATCAACTGTCAATGTCATAGTTCACAATTCTGCCATCATCTACGATGAAAATCAAACAGAGAATGACTCTAAAGATATTGCCCTTACCACTCCATTGGTCTTGCACACCAACACTTCAGAACCACCTGACAGTGAGTATTGTGACAATACCTTTCATGAAGACCCATTAGAAAAAAGAGAAGGTAGCATCACTTACCGTCTCATTCATATGACCATGACTTTGTGGAGCTAGAGCAATATGGGTAATTGGTACTTAATGTGTAGACCATTGCTTGTACTCTGCATGACCTGGAAAAGAGGACACCTAAACTAGGTCGGATCACAGACTGGTTGTGGGAGGCTTACACTATCCATTGAATGCACTAAGTCTGTGCGGCCAGTAATAAAAATGGTAATGACTTGCAACTAAACTGCATGACTGTAGAAGTCAAACCCCCTTCGCTTATCACCTCGAAAGTTGAACTGCCTCATTTGGAAATTCCTCTAGTATCTTTACAACTGGCTCGCCCAAAAGCTACAAAGAATTACTCACTGTGATATCATCCCTCATTCACCAGAGAAAAAAAACATATGATTAGCATGCTCAGGCTTTTTCCTAGAATGCAACTCTACCATATCCTCCTTTACCACTGCTACATCCTGCTGACTTCTAGCCTTAAGGCAAACTCGAACAGTGCAAGTGACATCGTTATAACTACTGTTATTCAAAGAGATGCTGTGTGGTCTCCTTGTCGAAGATCGCTACCACCTTGCAATTAGTTTTGATTCTCGAATTGACCTTTCCAATTTCCCTCATCACCGACATTTCTCATCCCAGCATCCTACTCATGAGTATCATTAAC
Source organism: Irpex rosettiformis (assembly GCA_022160335.1). Classification (NCBI taxonomy): domain Eukaryota; kingdom Fungi; phylum Basidiomycota; class Agaricomycetes; order Polyporales; family Irpicaceae; genus Irpex; species Irpex rosettiformis. Next base: position 1,353,003 of record MU274903.1, read on the forward strand.
ATTGAACGATAGTGGAATAACCTTAATTACTGTAGATCATCATTACTCTTGGCCAACATTCTGATGGTTTGCCTGTACTCACTTTACTAATCCATTGGTATGAGGAGTTGATTCAAGTACTCAGAAGCATTGGAAACATCGCATTTCGGAGGTAATTTTGTATAGACTGAGCATGTACAAGTGAGTCTATATAACCTCTTACTCAATCTCCTCTCATAGACTCATGCTTCATTTTCTGTGAGCTTTACTTCAAAGCAATTTGCTCAAGTCTCTGGTTACTATGTGCATGATATCCAACATACCTCACAGAGTAGCTCACTGGTAGACTATTTTCAGGTGTAGCTATCTTCAATTTACTGTACAGGATGTCACTGGAATTTTCCCTTACTTGTGGCTACAACTACTGACAATAACTTGCCTGTAGAGTCACCATTCAACCAGACTGATAGACAAGCATGCTATCATTGCACGATAGCAGTGTTTCTTATTTGTCTACCTTCATTTTTAACGAGGGTATAATATCAAGAAATGTTGCTACTCCATTTTCAGGTCAGGATTCGAGAATGCAGTCGAGAGGTAGTGCACTGACATACTACATCTCATTGTACATGCTATACTGAGTGATAGTGATGTGTTGTGCTAATAAATGATAACATGGTGTATTAGCCTCGCAGCAAGTACCACCACCATGGAGTTGGATAATATGTTCTTCTGTGATCTTCAGGTATGTAATTATAATGCTTTACTTTCAGAATTATGCAGCTCACTCATGGTACTTTTTCTGCAGCAACCACAAGATTGTTTCTCACCAGACCACTCATAGTACAAAATGGAAAGATGACTTTTGAGCTTCATGAATAATTCCATCCTCTGAAGTGAGTACAGTGGAAAAGTGGCCACATACAGAGGCTCAAGTTCGATGGAATTTCATCTGGAACTGCCCCTAGATGGGCGAATAACCATTCTCTGTATGTGTGACAGTTGTCTTGATTGTTTCAACATTGCACTGACATTTGCAGCTTATAGGTACATTTGAAGATAAAGTACTATATCCAACTACCAGGTATGTTGCACTGCAAACTCAGGGGTGAGACTTACTGTATGTGTTTGTAATACTAATCTACTCGTCTTTCCTCATATAGATGATAAAGTTCACTCCACACATTAGCTTTAAGTGGTAATACACTGTAGTGTTTTCTTTGTGATTCTTAAGTAGGTACCATGGACATGAAGAAGTCTTTCAAACCTCCTCTGATGGTATCTCAAGCTCTCTCAGCTCCCGATTGCGAGCTGATATGAACAACTTCTTTGGCAGCATCTATGGCAACAGTGACTCAGGCAACACTATGGTAGATAACAACGCAGCCCACTCAGATACTGACATTGACTCAGACCAGAACACCATTAATGTTGCATACTACGAAGGATTCAACGAAGAGAAACAAGGCAGACACTGGCCATCACCACCTTCACAAGGTGACCCTCAGCTTTACCTTCCATGCCACTCCCAGTACCCACCAGATCATACCCACTCTCGAAACCTCCTACCCTCTTTCAGCATAGGCTTCGAATTGCTCACCATGCAGGATTCCTTCATCTCAAAACCTTACAGAACATGTAACCACCCTGGAAACCTTACTCAATTCCACACTGTCCTTCATCTTCATCACTCCTACCTTTTTATCCACCGACAACACTTGCTTGATTTGGAGCATTTGTTCCTCATTGCTTACTTCCACTTCTTCAACTGCTACATAGTCCGGATTCATCTTCATGCTGAAGCCAACCCCACCTTGCTGCAAGAAAAACCCGAATAGTACTATATGGGACTCGAGAACACTGGAAATCCCTTCCTATTTGCCACCAAACAACTTCAACTTCACCAGCTCCTCGCCTACTTTAAAGAATACTACCGCACTATTGATGAAAATGCCCTGGTTTCCCTCTGAACTAGCTGATGAGATACTCGGCTTCTACATCTACAGTTCCAACTTGGCCACCATCATTCAACAATGCCTTGCTGGCTACTATGCTCCTACCTACTCTATGCCACACCACTCCGATGGGGTCATCTGGTAACAAGCTACTCAGGTACAGTAGGAATATACATTTTTTCTTCTTTTCTACCTTCTTTCTTTTTTCCTCTGCTTTTCCACGATCACTCTCTCTTCATCATAAAACCTTTAAAAAACATGACTTGCATATCCTTCTTCCTTCTTCGACTCTGTAGTACCTTTCCATTGTCTACCTTCTTGTTTCTTTTGTTCTGCCTTAAAAAACTAGACACCTCACCTTACCTTTTTTTTCTTCTTCTCCGCCTGCTATCCACCATACCCCATCCACTTTTGTCACATGTCTACCTTCTTCTACATAGCATTGTACTAGTCTCGGATACACTTGTAGTATGGCTCTTTTCCCTTAGCATACATGTATTGCCATCAGTGATACATACCCAAAAATGTAAGGTTTTTCGCTATGTACTTATGTCTAGTGTGATTAAGCAAAGCTGAGGATATCACTTCACTTAATATTGAATGCTGACTGTGGCAGGCATCACGAAAAAAAACAAAGAGGGGTCTACCAAGGTCTTGCACACCAAAGGTTTCCTAGGTGGCTAAAGGTCTGCCATTGTGGTGTTCGTTTATCACACATGTTCTCCTTCTGTCTCAGTAGATTATTTTTCTCAATGCAAGCCATGATGATAAACTAAGATATTATAAGATCTGCTATGCTTTTTGGTGAACTTATTAGAGAATGATGTTAGCTTCTACACCTTCGAAAAGGTAACATCGGATGTCAGTGTACTACCAAGTAATGTCACATGGAAGTGCCTATAACTTAGAGCGAAATAATCCTCCACCTTAAACATCGCAGACCTAGCATCACAGAAGTTAATATCATACATATAGCCAGTCCGTTTGCTTATCAAATCCATACAAGAAGACCAGCAAATGCGAAAGGGATGCGTGGGTGGCAAGCGCTGGATGACATCGCTAATGGCCTGGCCACTGTCTCAACTGTGCATTTAGTAGGACTAACAGTAGAGCGGTGACATATGAGTGTTTTATAAAGAGTGACTCTAAGCTTTGCATATGCAGACCATATCAGAAGAAAAAGAGACTGATCTTTCAGAAGGGAGCAAACTTCTTGTCTTTGTCAGACTCATCGTTCCCAAGTTCACCGTTGTCAGGACCTATGTCAATACCTATGCTATCCGAGAAGTTTTCCTCATCACTCTCAGCATGTTCGTCATTGTAATCCTCGTTGTCACTGTTCTCAGAGTCACTGTGATCACTAACTTCATCATAATCAAATTCTTCTGCCTTGCTGTCCTCACTGTCACTCTTTTGCAAGCTAATGGTCTTCTCATTGTCCCATAATGTGCATGAGTGAACACAGATGTCAGTATGAAATGTAAAGAGCATTGATAGATTACTTACTGTCTTCACTATCGGACATTTCTGCCTTAGAGTCATGTTCTCTAGTTGACTCTCCTCTAAGAGCGGTAAGAGCGTCTTGTATGTTGAAGATTGTGCTAAATGCTTTGTGACCTGGCCCTCCACCTAAATACCACATGAATATGTCTCTGTTGGAAAAGCTATGAATTGTTGACAGGAATGATCAGCCACAAGAAGAAAACACTAGAGTTGAGGAGACAATGTACATATTAACATAGTGATACTTCCAATTGCTATCACTTTTACAGTCATCTGGATCAGCATCGTATTGGCATGCGATTGATGATTCCTTAAGTAACTCGCATGTATGACCATAATGAAATGTCGAGATAAGGTGTACATCTCAGATGATGAGGGATGAGTCTAGAAAATCAAAAGCTCCACCGCTTTCGGAATCAACAAACCCTACACAATGAAGCTGACATACAGCAAATTTCCCTAGCATATTTGGATCCTGTCAAAACCAGCAAATTCACACAAACTCAATGCGTTCAAAGTCATGCAATGTTGACCCCTCACCTAGATACTGGACATTGGCATGGAAGACGCCAAGAGCTTGAGCATACCAGTATGAATGTGCATCTAATTTGTCATCATCTTTGTGGGTGAGAACCATAATATTGACATGATTCCATGGATTAATGCAGTCTTGATCGTGTTGCATATCATATGTTGTATAGTTGATACAAAGAGTCTTGTGATGGTAGAGGAGATGATTCTCAAACTGTTAAGGGCCTGATCGATGGGAGCTGTGACTACAGAATTCAACTTCTGTAGTCAGCGCTTAATGTAATGCGTGATGTATATAAAAGGGAATTCGATCAATTATCATCACACCTGTTAGCAGAAGCCCTCAGGTCATCGGAACAATTGGTCAATATTCATGCATAATCAAACTGATTTAGGAATTCATACACAATGAAAATGCGGTGGAAATGTACTACAGCTCGGTATAAATTTGACAGATAGTGGAATGTAAAGCAGGTAAGTATGGAATGTAAAGACATTAGTAATATTTGTTACTGGGTATCACTGCCGCATGCTGCCAGAATCAAATGTCCTGTTACCAGTATCTGAGAGTAGTTGGTGGTGAGCGCTTCAGAGTTATAACACTTACTTACCTTAATAGGAAGCAACACTACATAGAGTTCACCAACAATATATGTAAATAGGATACTAGTTGAAGTGCAAAAGAACTCCTTTACTACCATACATTTTCTAATGTCTCATAATTGTCCCATCAGCTTGTTTCGACCTAAGCTGATTGGGGTCACAAGCAGTCACAAAATGCCTCAAAACGTTACAAAACATCGCGTAAGCACTGACTTTAGTGAAAAATCTGGCGCTTTGAATTTGGCAGGCGACTTTTCAAAAAGTTGGATAAGTCGACTACAGAATTTCCCACCGATCAGGCCCTAAGCTAGTCATTGCTTATCAGTATAACGCTCTTCATCACCACTATAATTTCTACACATTAAATGCATGATAAGGTGGTTCTTGAGTAGCAGAATAAAATCCTGAAAAACATGTAAACAAGAACTTGAAGATAACCAAAGTGCAAATACTATCTTGACAGCTGGATTGCCTTCATACTTGAGAGTCCATGATGTGATATTGTCGTGAAACTGGCTAGAGTCCGACATCTGTGTTGAGTATGAAAAAGTGTAGCTGTCAAGGGATCACTATTGCAGAAGCTGAGAGCAGACTTTTCTTTCCTTGGCCAGCCTCTCTTTCTTGCCCCTAACGGTGTGCCACAACTTGATCTATGCTCTTTAGCAATTTGTTCTTGCCAAGCAGTTTCACATCTGATGATGGAGTAAAGGATTTTCTTGTGACGAACATGTATACTGATCTGTTGAGCATACTTCTTGTGGCTAGTTAGGGCATAGAACCATTTGACTCATCGATGCTCAAGTTTACCCTATAGAATGAGCATGTAAAAGTCAAGAATAAAAGGAGGTATGACAAAGTGGCTTGCGGTTTGAGTTGTGTAGCTGTCTATTGGTCCAAAGCGTCAGATGGCTTCAACATAATGCTGTAGATTATGCCACTTGAACATCTGAAGGTTAAGCTGCTTCTGCTTGAGCCTAGTTTCCTTTGCCTTTCCCTTCAAATTGCTGTTAGATGAAGATTGTGGATGTTTACCATTTTTCTTCTCCTGTTCCCTAGCTTTTTGGTGATGTTGTGCTGATTCTTCAGTTGGAAGCTTGTGTATATCATGTTTCTTACATTTTTTTGCAAACTGCTGAGTTGTCAATCTAAGTAAGGTGGCCGATAGCTTGAGTACAGTAAGAGTACTTTCAGTGTACACTTGTAATTTAGCAAGTGCATGCCAGACTGTGCAGATCCAGAGTAGGTCTAGAATGATGGTATTCAGCAGTTCAAGAAGTAGCTCTTCAATGACAGGCATAGCAACCTAATCCACTAGGTAAGTACTTGCCACACGGTTGAATTCTCACTGATACTGTGAGATCTTTTTTTTGGATCTTTTCATTTAATGTCAGTCACCTATGTACTACAGAATAGTACTATGGCATGTGCGACACCATTCTAATACCCATAATACCAGACCAGGAAAACTATCAACCTTGTGATCTCAATCCCTTTTTATCTTTTTGTGCTTTTCACCCCTGCCACCAGCAACTATCCTAGTCTAGAGTCTTACCTAATGCAAAGACTTATTGGGTACTTGACGCTGTACACCAACCGAAAGATCGTGCTTCTGCTAGCAAACTTGATCATACAATAGGTCCTAAATTTACGCCTCATCCTTCCACATCTGCCAGCAACCACTTTAGGGTCTGCTTTTGAATCCTGTCTCCAGTTGGCAAAGTGCTAGAGGGAGGGCATGTTTCGACCTATATCTCTCTCAATGTATAGGTAAACCCCTCCCCTCCCCCTCCCACTTTGCGATGTGCAGGCTGCAAAGAGAAGAACCAGGCAAGCATTGCAGGTGCAAAGTCTAGCTGCCCAGGTGGCAACCCAACAGCCCATGCTAGAAGCCATATCCAGCACTAAGGGCCCATTATAGAGAACCCAGGAGAGTGCATAGCTAATCTCTCCAAACAACCCACTGAACTGGGATGCAGCACCATTCCATGACACTGCTGACAGTTGAGAAAAGAACAAGTTTGAATGCTGCCTCCTACAGGAACACTCGACAGAGCAGGCACTCATTGAGCACCTAACAGACTTGGCTATTATCTAGTGTTTTTCGACCCAATCCATTGGGATTGGGGGGTTTTGGAGTTCCTATGACCACAGAGATAGATGGAAGCGATGAAGGAAGAGCATCACAAAGAGAATTAGTGAAGAAATGGTTAGGTAGAAATAAAGCTCACTGACACCAGCCTCATTGTGTAAGGGCGTCTAAGCAAGATGGTAGTGATACAAGGTCAAGAAGTGCTGTGATACTGTGAGATCTAACTTACCTTGAGCATATTCTCATAGTCATGTGCAGTGAAGTTTGTTCAGCTTGAAATGTTATCAACAAACTTTCGAATGAGATTTTGACTAAAAGTAGATACTCTTCGAAAACTGAAATTCAATGATAAGTTGAGTTGAGCTCATAGAAACTAGTAATGTACTGGCTATTGAGAATAGTAAGATTATCACTACTGAAAGCAAAGAGAACTCACAATATCATTGCCAAGAGCTCTTTGAAAACTCTGAGCTCAAATTCATGCATAACATCTGGCATGAATATGAAGTAGAAATTTACTCCAAAAGGGGCTAACTGGTTTGAGAATGTGCTCTAGAAAATATTGACGTTAACATTACTTAGACTAGAAGATATATTGCCACTTACTTGAGAGAGTATAAGTGAGAATAGATACAAAAAAACTCTACCATCTTGCTTTTGATATGGTGCCCCTTTCAAAGACCCATGAGTGTGCTCTCTCAATTAATCCCTAAGTATGTTTGTTATCATCTCTACACTTCTTGCTATTTATTGCATTGTGTTTAGATCTCATTAGCATAATGTTCTTCTTCTCAGCTAGGCAAGTCAGACATGGATAGCATTCAAGGAACTGTAAGCATGCAAGACCAACCCTAATAGATGTAAGCCATCTAATACTATGACTAGAAGTAAAGAGAGTATGAACTCACTGCTCTGGATAATCTGCTGAATATGTCAAGAGTCTCAGAAAGAGTCAGCAACATATTTCATCACTGCAGATAATAAGAATATCATATTCGAATGTGTGCATAAACTCTTCATCAAGCAATAAGGCTCATATCTCCTGAATAACTCTGATCTACAAAGACAAAGAACTTGTGAAGTAGCAGTAGTATTGTAGACCTCATGATAAAAATCTTGAATTAGCAGTGGCAACTGTGAAAAGTTATATGTTACAAAGTATGACATTAAACAAAAAATAGATATCTTCTGACCTTTGAAATATATGCCATATGATGAGTGATAAAGTTCAATAGCTTTGCACATATATACTTTAACAGAACTTCTAACCAAGTGTAAAAAGGCCAAAGATATGCTGATCTGAAGCTTATCAAGTAGATAGAATCTGAATAGCCCAAAATTGAAGCAGCCACATATTCAACTGTTTCATTGTCTTCAATATTTCTTGGTAGAGCATTGCTTTTTGCCTGTTCTTCAAGAAGAGTGCCAGAGTTGTAGATATCTGTCTATATGTGTTCTAGATTGTCTACAGTTGAATTCTCACAATCTACATTCAAAGATGAATTATAATGGAAAAGCTTGAATGGTATGTTGTGAAAGTGTTTCTATGTTGTGTCTTTGTATGCAGACTTGTTAATGGGAAGTAAAGATCAATACCAGATTCTCTGTACCTCAAACTCTGATGCACTGAACTCTGAGACATGCTTCATATCTTCTTTTGACAGACAAATCTTGACAGAACTTCCAGCCATTCTCTGCTGAAATATTTCAGTAGGTGAGTTGTACTCATCTAGACACTTCAACTCACTCTTCACTGAATAGTTTTCGAGATGTGCTTTGTCAAACTCATTAGCATTGATTACTATGTCAATGAGATGCTGAAGCTCTATCTCTAACTTTTGCTCTCCACTGCTATACTGCCATTTCATAAGAAGAGCAGATGAGATGTTTGATAGTAGAGCAAACTAGTGAGTTACATGATTACAAACTTTCTTACTGAACATTTAGAGTAAATTATGACTTGCAAAGTCTTCAGCTTGAGATGAGATAGCAATAGTCAACAAGTCAGTGAGCATATCTGTCATTGTGATACTAGCAGGATCATGTAGGGATATCTTCATGTATATGCAATAGAAGTCAAATCTGTTAAAGTCAGTAATGTAAAGTGAATTGAGTGCTATTTGCTTAAGAATAGATGATAATATATTGGTAGATAGTGAAGTAGGAGTTGATACAGGATTTAAAACTAGAGATGTGTGACAAGATTGTAAAGGTAAAAGCTATACAAGATCATGTGTTTTGAAATGCATGATAGTCAAAGAACTCAAGGTTATGATAGGCTTTGGGAAGCTTTTGCTTTCAACCAGTCCTTGTGAAAACTATAGGAGATAGTTATGATTCCTGAGTGTAACGAAAGAGAATTGTTTCAATAGACATTAGAGCATTGAGCACTTGTGTGTGACAAGCTTTGTTGGCATGGGAACTTTTTGCTCTAACTTGTAATTGTAAAGATGTGCCAGTTGACCAAGTGAAAGCTAATAAAAAAGTTTCAGTACAAAATATAACAAAGAGATAACAATCAAATTTGTATTACTTTGATCCTATCATTTTCATAGTAACACTCTCTGTAATATGGTGCTTTTTTGACTACAAACACAAAATCTTTTTTACAAGAAGAAGTTCTGACTCTGTTGCCATGGTAACTATATCAGATGAAAGCTTAGAGCTAGACCTATCCAATGGTCCTATTTCAATGGAGAACAGACAAGAATTGAGGAAGTTATGGGCTGGATGGCTTTAGAGATGACCAGATGACATCCAGACACTTCAAAATATTTAATCTCTGCTTTAAAGTGCTTCTGAGCACTTCAGTTGAAGTTATCTGCACTTCCAGCACAGATTTAGAAGCAGAGTAAAGTATGGATATATTAGAAGTACAATAGACTGTATCAGGGAATATTTTCGGATTTTTCTGGATTTTTTTGAGGTCACAATGAGTCAAAATCAAAAGTGGCATGAGTGAGATTGGAACCTGTGACCACAGTGATTTAGCGCCCATGTATCATTCATAGGCTGGAGACAAGGCTCCACCGGGCCAGTGAGCAGTATGGTCATTGAAATTAGCTAATTTTTGAGAAATTGACAGAAGCAAATCACAATTCTGCAAAAATGAGCAAATATTGATGATGTCAGACACAATAACAGGAGTTACTCATATGAAGTGATATAGAGGTAAGTAAAGTTACTTACTAGAGTAAGTAAGGTAACAAGTCTATACTTATTAGAGGTCAAAAAATGCCAGCTTTTCAGTAACTCTAAGTACTTAGTAGGAGTCATTAGAGATATTATAGGAGTAAGTAGAGATACTTATAAGGATAAGTAAAGTTACTTATCAGAGTAAGTAAGGTAACAAATCTAAACTTATTAGAGGTCAAAAAATGTCAACTTTTCAGTAGCTTTAGATGCTTAGTGAGGCTCATTAGAGATGTTATAGAGGTAAGTAAAGATGTTTACTAGAGTAAGTAAAGTTACTTACTAGAATAAGTAAGGTAACAAATCTAAACTTACTGTACTATTTTGACCTTAACAGAGGTCATGGGTCAATTTAGGCCCTTGAATGATACTATTTGGACACTTGTCACAAGTCACGAAGGGGTATGTTGTTAACTTTCAGCAACCTGAAGTATCACATAGGTCACAAACTGTCACAAATTTTGCACGCCTACAGTGCACTGTGTAACCAGTGTTGTTAAAGTATGACATATCACGGCCTCAACCTCCTCGATGATGCTAAAATTTAGCAACATACCCTATCACAGGTCACACCTAGGCTTGTTAAGGTCAAAACTTGTGTTAGCAGGGTCGACAAGCAACAAATATGATTCCTGAGTGTTTATAAACTAGAATAGAATTAAATAATATGTTAGTCTATTTTAGTCATAAGAATTTGTAAGAAATATTTAAAAAATCATTATTTAGCTTGCTGAGCCTTGACAAGAGTAGCTATTAAAATTTCATTAATAACTTTAAGATTCTAGAATTTTTCTGATTAAAATAAAATAATATATATTTTAAACATAATAAGTAAGTAGAATTAATCATTAGTAAGCTAAGTATTATAAAAGCTTGAAAATAAGTACTCATGCTTATAATTACTTTATTAGACAATTTT
>MU274904.1:5479-114499 GCA_022160335.1 Irpex rosettiformis
CGATCTCGGTATCCGACACAGATGTCTGATAGGTCCATGAGTTGTGATTGAAGGTACCATATCTTCTTCTTCGCACTCCTAACCCGGACGTTACATAGTGAAATGTTACAAAAATAAGAAGTATACGCACAGACTCTTTCCGAGTTTGGCGGTCTTCAGCTCGTACGACGCTGTACCAGCTTAACAGACTCTTTCCGAGTTTTGCGGTCTTCAGCTCTACCAGATTCTTCGATGTGTTATCATATTCTCCTGGAGTGTGAAACGTTGGATCTACTGGTGCGACTACGAATCAGAAGAAAAGAGGCCGTCACCTTCTACACAGTCTACTTCCGCACCAAAGATTATGTCGAGGTCCCCTAGTTTTCGACGTACAATGCATTTCCATACGTCCAGCGCAGGAATATCCCGACCTTTATCCATTGGCCGGGTGCAAACTGCCTCAAACCCATATCTATCCTCTTGCTCAGTCAAAGCTTCAAACCGGGCAAAATATGGGACATCACGCAACGTACCCGTGATAGCCGTCTCTGATCTGCCCGAGGTGGACGCTAGCGATGCATCGCTGGTAAGAGTCAGACACAAGAGTGTCAATACATGGAATTGCTTACTAGTGAGGCTTTGGATCGTATTCTACTAGATAGAGTGTATCGTTGACGTTGTAGAACTTGATATCTACTCGCTTGCCAGCCATTAGCCTGTGGGGTGGCAACGTTTTAAACTAACTGATTCTCGCTCATAACGTCGTAGGTACACTTACTTTACTAGCAACCCTCTCCAAGTAATTACATCAGCGTTGCTTAATTCTGCCTCTTTCCCGAGAGCAATACACGCTTGAACAAGATATTCCAAGGGAGCTGGATGTGCCACCCATCGATTGTGTCTGTTCTTCTTTAGAAAGAGTTCGCGTCCCCATGCGAGGTCAGTAGGAATTGAAGGCTCCCTGAATGTGTGTAGGGAAGCAAAGTCAAAGGTGACGTTCTAGGACTCATCGCACGAATAGTATGCGAGATGTTCAAGCGGGCCCCATTCGGGTTTCAAGTTGTGGCGAGTGGTATTAAGACTATCGAAGAGGCTTGCACCCTGCTTGCGAGTCGTATCTGAAGCTAATCCAGCACTAGTAGGCGTATCCAGCATGGACATGATGATGGTTAAGAGTCAACGTTCACGTCCAGCATTCAGCGCTCAGCCTTAAGCTTGACCGGTGACCAGGGAGTAACGAGTGCTAGTAAACGTTTGAACTACCATGAGCTCGGTCTATGCAGCGTGGTGTGCTTCCGTTATCATGCCATCGTGTACACGTGTAGGTAGTCGTTTGAAAGTACGGAAGCTGAACAGATATCCTGAAAAGTAATCCCACAAGCCCGTGACCACCACATGTACTCTTTGAACAAATCTCAAAAACACGTACCAGACAGAAACCTCAACATTGAACAGTATGTACATGATCAAGTTAGGAATAAGCGGTGCCACGGAAAGCGTCCTCTATACATTAGAGAATATTCTCTACCACAAATAATGCCATGGTATCGTCGAAAAGTGTGTCCCGTCCTAAATACCTAGTAAATGGAATATAGCTGCCAATAATGATTCTTACTATTGCGGATCCACAGCCTTACACCCGAGGTCGTCCAACCAGTACCATGCCATCGTCTTCCTCCGTCTCTGTTCCTGCCTCACTGCCGTCTAACCCGTGACGACTTGACGTAGGTGATGAGAGCTCCTCAGAGAAGTTAGTTGAAGCAACGCTCTCGGACCTTGAAATAGATGCGGAGTCGTCAAGACCGGCTTCTGTAACAGAAGGAAGGATCCTAGCGTGCGCGGGCTCCTTGGCTGGAGTGGCGGGTGCTTGGGGTACAAGGGGAGTAGGGGTAATTTCAGCAGCCTTCCTGTCTGAACCTGTTGAAGGTACAGAAACGGAAATCTCGCGAAGGACTTCGACCATCTGATCGTGGACGCGGGACGCGAGATCGGCGACGTCTGAGGTGTTTAAACCAGTGGTAGGTATCGGCGGGAGCACTGAAATGTTGTGCTATCAAAATAATGTGCGAATGGTAGAAACGTCGTACGAGACTTACCCTTTACTTTGAGCGTTCCCGTACCAAACACACCCTTCCTGTACAATCTCCAGTAATTTTCGCAAACGACTGGTACGACTGGAATGCCGGCCTCAATAGCCATGTGGAACGCGCCTTTCTTGAATGGGAGCATATCAGGTGCTTCCCGCATTGAACGCGTTCCCTCGGGAAACATCCACAGAGAGGTGTTATTGGCTTTGATCGTCTCGCATGCAGCCTGTAGAGACCGTATGGCTTTAGCGTTGTTCCCTCTGTCCACAAAGACTGCGCCAGAGAGGGACATGAATTGTCCAAGCAAGGGCGACCACTGCAGTTCTTTCTTCGCCATGATAGCTGCACGTTTCGGGAATATTCTGCACAATAGTTGTTTGAGTTGACATCGGCGTAAGACATGAAAGCGGGAGCACATACCTGCCGAGATAAAGAATGTCGAGCATACTCTGGTGATTACCCACCAATATTGCTGGGCGAGTCTCCAGATATTCCTCTCCTTCTACTTCTACCTTGATGTCTATAATTCGACTGGCGACGAGATAAAAGCTTCTGGCCACTACCCAATTGACATTATATCGGTCACCAACGATATTCATCCCTACTGCCACTATGGCACCCCATACTGACAATACGCCAAGCGTGGAAAGATACATCGTGGCCCGAACATAGTAGCGTGCAATGGGGGAAGACTTTGAGAGTGTATGAAGGGCGAATACCGGCAGTGAGATGTATGCCAGAGACTTGACGAGGCTGAAGACAGACATTTCGAGTGACAAGAAGAGTCGTAAGCCGTGGTGTTGGAGGTAAATAAAAGGGTTTCAGGCTGTTGCTGACTGCAGCTTGCGTTCGTGAAGGTCGAAGTTTTTGAGAGAAGACACCCAAATCAGTCGATGCTGCGTGTATGCCACGGCACTTGCGCTCAGCGTTGGGGAAAGTTCGGAAATTGTAGCGCGAGTGACAATCACCAGACCTCGTTTCGGCCGTCTATAACGTCGTCCACGTCGTCGAGCACTCTGAACTCGGCGAAGACGGGATAAGTAGTTGGTGTGCCAGAAGTAAGCAAGGGACATCGTGGAGAGCTCACCAGGCCATAGCTGCTAACCCTAACCTTAGGCGACCGTCGTCGGCCCGGACTCTGCACAAAGTTTTTGGACTGCTTCCCGCCGCTGTGGCAAAGACCCTGCACGCGAAATTCCTTGGACTGTACTCATGAGCACCTCTGTCGGCGACCCCTTCCTGCTCTCAAGCTACTCAGTACCGCATATACCTACTTCATACGCTAACGGGTCCTCAAAGCTTGCCAACGTCTACGCTACCCACCAGAATGGCCTCAGTACTGACGGACATGTCGTAACAGCCGCACAAGGAGACGGAGTACATGTATTGGACGTGAGTCGACAAATCTTTCCTTTCGCTTCTCATGGTGTCTGTAATTTCATGGCTGTGCTACTAAGCGTGCTCTGCTCAGATATATTTCGCTAAATATTGATTACTGTAAACTTTTAGCTTTCAACATTGCATCCTGTAGTCTCGCATACCCTCGGTCCATCCACGGTTTTTACATGCCCTGCCGTATCACGGATAAATGTGTCTGGCGAAAACTCACAGAGCTCGGTCTATGCTGTGATGGAGAATGTGCAGGGGATGAACCCCGACGAGAGGGGTCGAACAGTGCGGGTATGGATCGACAGTACGTCAGGCGAAGGTAGTTCCTCGTCCGTGAAGCAGCGAATGTACTCTGCCGTGGTAATTTTCTCTATCCCTTTCACGTTAAATTATGTGTTTAATCCGTGCAACCTCCGTAGCTCCCTCATCGCGTTGCAAGCATTGTTGTGCACGATGAACTACCAGACAGTCTTCTATTCATAGGTCCGAATGGAGAGCTGACTATTACCGATGGCGAAGTAAACATACAGCATACATACTCACCAACGGGTGGGAATACTCGCTTGATACGCAGCTTTGCCTTTGGTCGAAAGTCCTCGTTCGTCCCGAATCGGTCCACATTCAAGCAGGGGGTTGTAGTGGTTACCCTAGTCAATACTGGGTCGGAGGTTCACCTCGTAGTTCTTGGTGCAAGCCCAAGTACAGCTATTGTGCTCGGTGACTGTTCATTGCCTATCTCTGGACCCGTGAGTTTTACTTCTATATGTAAGAGTCAGTCCCACTGATAGGACCAACAGGATATCGTCAACGTCTCATGCAGCCAATATGGCTTTATATCTGTTCTGAGTACATCATAATTCCTCGTCTCATAACGACCTTGCTGAGAATATTCCATAGCACGATCAGGGGAATGGCATGCTCTGCAGATCGATTCTCCGGACTACACCACGATCTCACTGACCAAGCCTTGTCCATCCATCTCTTTGAGAAGTTTAACGTTCACGGCAAGTACTAGTGCAGGAATGTCCCCTGACGAGATTTCGATACTATCTCTTGGGTCCTCACACGTACTCTTGGCCGGTGTCACTAGTGGCTCTTCATCGGAGCTCGCTCTACTGTTGTGGGACCTGCAGTATGGCGTATTATTGGCATCCAGGACACTCGCCATTCCTTCTTCACTGAATCGCAGCAAGAAGCACGGCATTGATATTCAACTCGTCAAGGCTATTGGACGTACACAGCAAGCTCTTCTGGTCCTTGGCGCAAAGCCTGCAGTAGGTACTGCCAACGGTTCGTCAAGCCATCAAGATAGGCCGTCAAACGATACCACACAGCGTTCTACCATTCTCGTAGTTCCATACACGGTGCCCGTGTTATCAACCATAGCTAACGTGCTGGGTCGTGCAGCCGTAGGGGAGAAGTGGCTTAGCAAAATAGCACCCACAGCAAAGCCGTTATCGTCAAATCTCGACTCGCAGCAAGACAGATGTATCAAGGATATGCGTATTGGACTAGAACAGAAAAGAGTCGAAGCCGCAGACGAGGCTTTCCTTGCGTGGGTGTCACAGGTGGATATCAAGGCTGCTACGTCCTCCAAATCCACTTCGCCAAAGATCCCATATAGCTACGAGTTTGTGAAGCAAGTATTGGAGATCATTCTTTATAACCCCAAAGGGTCTACGAATGAACTTCTATACTCATCGAAGGTTGTGCGACACTTGCTCGAGAAACGTTGTGTTAGCTCAAATATGATACCTGGTGGCCTATTACCTGCATTGCGTATACGAAAAGATTGGGTGAGCAATTTTGCTATATCAATCTTTGCTGAAAGATGTTAACAACAATTTTCGCTAGCTGTCGATGATTCTCGCTGTAAAAACTGTCAACGACATTCCAGAGAATCACCTAGTATCTTTCTTGAGTGCCACAGTCACGCCTAGGCAGCGCGAGAAGCTCCCGCTTAAAGACGATTCCGCTATGGAGGTGGATGATAACCCTTCGGATTCTTTGAGACCCTCTCTCTCCACAGTTCTTCCCCTATGTGTTACGTACCCAATTTCTCCACCTGCGCTGCGATTAGCTCTACGCACTCAGCTAAGCGATGCTGAGGCATTGACATCGGTGCTTGGAGTTTTAGCGGAATGGATGCAATCATATTCGGATGAAGAGCCCCAGTTGCTACCACAAGCTACGAAGAAGGATCTGCACGGTGCCTTGGTGCCTCTGTATCAGGAGAAGAAAAAGCGAAAAGACAGGCTACCTCCGCTGGAAAAGGTCTGCACCAGCTCTCTATTACTCAAGCTCATTGCGCTAACATCGTAAATTTTACAGATACTACTTTTTATTCAAACTATTCTTGATTCATCGTTCATTTCTCTTCTCTCCTACCCTCCGTCATTTAACACCCTTCGCCAAATCTTCTCCTACATCGAGCCAGAAACAACGTACACAGATGACCTCGAGCCGCTTCGCGGACCGCTAGAGCCTTTCGTCAAGGCACACAAAAAAATGGTACATGAAGCCGCTCATGGGCCTGAAAAGCCGGATCCAAATGTCGATTGGAGAAAGAAGCGAAAAGAGGCTCACGAGCAGGCAGCGATTTCTGTGGGCGTGTATCAAGTAGAAGAGCTTGTTTTGTAGGTTTCTTTGTCGTACATCATCCACTCTCCATATCTGTACCTCGCTCGCATGGCTATTGTCGCCATGCAAGGTCTGGTTTGATGTGGCTTTCCTAGCTTTACGTGGGTGAAGTCTGATCCGCTCCTATCTACGCTTCTCAACCCGCACAAGGTACGTCGGACTGTTCTGGAATGTTTCTGCTTCGGGGAGGTAAGAGTGCCATACGTGTTCTCATGCTCGCAGAATACTGACGCTCTTATTATCGGATAGGAGTCCGTTTTGAGCGTGCGCTTTGAGGTTTCCAAGGACGATATCATATATAACGTTACCGTGTCTGTCTGGATATCGAGACGGACCTTGCCAATTCTAACCTTCCCCTAACAACTCGCTTCTGACCCCAGTATGTCAACGGTAGCCGCAGTTGGTCCTGCGTTTGTAGCTCTGGCGGCCTGGCTCGCTTGGAAATTGTACCGTGTCTGCTACGCGAAGTCACCACTTGACAATATACCAGGCCCTCCGTCGACGTCGTTCTGGAAAGGTTCGCTTCACGGTTTTGTAGATTGAAATGGGTAGACTGAAGTTTATTGGACAGGAAACATCGGCTCTCTATTCCATCGACATGCTTGGGATTACCACGACGAATTAATGCGCAAGTACGGCTCCGTCGTAAAGTTCAACGGGCTTTTCAATGTGCGTCTCGATACGAACGTTGTCTCCACGTACCAACTCTGAAAGTTACGTGTCGGTGCTTTCACAGAGAAGAGCTCTGTACGTATACGATCCCCTAGCTTTACAGCATATTATCCTCAAAGACCAAGACGTATTCGAGCAACCTTATTGGTTCGTCGAGTAAGTTTCAATATCGCCGGAATTTTCTGTGGGATGTTCAGAAGTTGGTTATGGCGTTCTTACTAGCTCCAACCATATCATCTTCGGTCCGAGCCTTTTGGCGACCCTAGGTATTTTATTATTTTGTCGTAAAATGGGCTGACGTTCAGGTAGAGTATGTGGTAGGGGAACACCATCGTAAACAACGGAAGCTCCTGAACCCCGTCTTCTCAATCGCTCATTTGCGCCAAGTCACGCCAGTATTCTATCAGATCGTCCATCGGGTTTGTATTTGCTTGTAGTCGGAATGGGGCTTGATGTTGACAAGTTACATAGTTACACGCTGCTCTTGAAGCTCGTGTCACTGACTCTCCAACGGAAATCGACATGCTTCATTGGATGAACCGGACAGCACTTGAGTTGATAGGCCAAGGCGGTTTTGATCACTCCTTCGACTCGCTTATTGGAGAGGAGTACCATGGTCTTAGAGAGGCCATCAAAGAACTGGTGTAAGTGCAAATTTGGAATTTTGGTTGACATTCATACCCGCTAATGTAGTATTTCAGCCCTACTGCGTGGGCACTGACTCCATTTCGAATGATCTCGCCGGTCCTACGGAAGCTGGGGCCACCAAGGTTTCAGCGATGGCTGGCCGAGATGTGGCCCAATCCGCACGTACAGAGAGCCTTGTATATCATAGACACCTTAGAAAAAACATCGCGTCAGGTATATCATGACAAAAAGGCTGCCTTGCAAAAGGGCGACAAGAAGGTCATCCATCAAATCGCGGAGGGGAAGGATATCATGAGTCGTTTGTGTAAGTTCAAATTTGATCCATTGAGATCAAAGATTTTAATATGCATCCAGTAAAGGCAAACGTTGAAGTTGAGGAGGAGGAGAGGCTCTCTGAAGAGGAGCTCGTAGCCCAAGTTTCGTAAGTACACACCATATTCCTTCCATATTCAGCGCATAATTTAAACATCATCGTAGGACATTGTGCTTCGCCGCGACTGACACAACTTCGTCCGCTCTTGCACGCATTCTACATTTGCTTGCCCAGCATCCAGAAACTCAGGACAAACTGAGGGAAGAAATCAAAGCTGCTCGTCATGGGAATGACATACCCTATGACCAGTTAGTCGAATTACCTTACTTGGATGCTATTTGCAGGGAGACATTGCGTTTGTGAGTAAATCTATTTATTTCGCAATAGAACAGACTTCATTACATAGTTTCCCTAGGTATCCTCCATCAAACCTTGCAGCGCGAGAGTAAGACAAGTTATGGATAGTTAGTCATTTGAGAGTTTCTAATTCTTCTCTACTCACAGAGCACACCGCGATATTTTCTTACCTTTATCAACTCCAATAATTGGTAACGATGGTGAAGTCATAAACGAAATCTTCGTACCCAATGGGTCATACATCATGGTAGCTAACAGAGCTAGTAACCGCAACAAGGCGACGTGGGGAGGCGACGCAGATAAGTGGAAGCCGGAAAGATGGCTGTCTCCCCTTCCCGAATCTGTTGTAGAAGCGAAAATCCCTGGAGTGTATTCTCACCAGTGAGTAATGTTTTTGCGTATCCCATCGTCATAGTTAGTTAACGGCTGAGTCCAGAATGACATTTGGTGGTGGTGGACGCTCGTGCATGTGAGTAAACGATTCATCAGTGGTGACGCCGCTAGGAATAAATAACATATTGCTTGATAGTGGGTTCAAGTTCTCACAACTAGAGATGAGTAAGTACAATGTCAGATCTTATTATCAAGTATGGCTAACGCTGATGGTCGTATGAGCAGAAGTTGCTCTATCGGTGCTGCTGGAATCCTTTAAATTCTCGCTCTCAGATAAGGAGATAACCTGGAATTTCGCGTCGCCTGCATATCCAACACTTGGACCGACAAGCACGAAAGCTTCCCTGTCTCTTTTGGTGGGACGAATGTAATACACCTGAATCCGTAGTTGTATTCACCCCTGTACCACTGTATAATACTATACTCAGGCAGAGTAGAGCTCGTCGACGAGGCAGTAATTAATTCGCCGCCGCAACTTGCACTACGACTCGGCCGTATGATATTGGCGGATAACACTGCGTAACGGGCATAATTTTTCCTCAGGAAAAATGAGGGAAAAATGAATGGGAAAATGCTCCTTTTACTTTTGTCTTTTCCTCTGTAAAAATGAAAGGAAAAATTTCTTCTCAAAACAAAGGGCACAAAGGCTGTTCAAGAAAAAGGTGTGAGAAAAGACGTGGAAAAAGGTCTGTGGAAAAGGTGAGAGAAAAAGGCCCATTTCTCTCAACATTTTTCCAGACGAAAAATGTTGCTGGTTACGCAGTGTAAATCGGTTCGAATTGCCAGCGGTCCTATGATATTAGGCGCCGAGTGGTAGGCTTGCGATCACAAAAAGTTGAACCGATCTGATAGAAGGGTCGAGCCTGAGCTTCCTACCCAGCTGGAGTTGTTTGCTCACTACTCGTACCAACCTCCTCGTCGGGTCCTTCACTGTCAAGCTCTTGGCTGTTAGCTGCCGTAAAAGCGAATACACCTTAGTTGTGAATTGCGCACAATGTCGGCGAGCCAAACCCCCGCTCCTCAACCAGCCGTCCCACAAACACCCGCACTAACTGCTAGTGTCATGTCTCCAATGTCGCAGCAGCAAGAAGGTCATTTCTTTCCCCTTACAAAGATTCAGCCTATTGATTTCGTCATAAAGACTCTATAATACATACTCGTATCACAAATGACGAGAAGGCGCTACGTAAAGTAACCAGGAAGTTCTACCATTACACTTCGGTGGCGTTCAATAGCGGAGTGCTTGTAGCACCAGAAAGCTCTACGTCCGTCGACGATGCGAGAGATGCTTTTCTCCTTGATTTAGCATCCTTCAATATGTCGCTGAAGAAAAGTCTTATGGTATGTGAGGCTGAGGCGAGGCAAATTGAAGAGTATCAGAGGGAGAGAGGGCGAATTGGTGAGTAAATGACCGTTTCATGCTACATATTACCACTGACTGTGCGAGCAGAGAGTGAACATGCGTCTTTGACCGACCAGATTGAAGGGCTCAAGGTGTCTCTTGAGCAAGCGCACCTTCAAAGGCGGCGGAAGATAGAATACGATGTCATAGCCGAGAAGATCAACGCGTTCCCAAGTAGGGAAGAATTGGAGCAGTACGCAACCTTCACAGTGGTTTCATCATCTCACTTTCTTATCCTCTCTCGTAGGTCAATAACGGCCATTGAGAATGATATACTCGCTATTCAAGCAGAACACGAAAACCAAAACAATGTTTTTCAAGCGCAACAAACGGCCATGGAAATTGTAATATCCAGTATAAAAGATCTTCGTCGGTTAGGAAAGGAGGATATAGATGTGACAGAAGTGTCCCATGCCGGTTCTCCTGCTCCAGATTCACAAACTGGAGACGACGATGTTGACATGGAACCACGAGCTCGAGCAGAGACTGGGGAAATTCCGGACGACAAGGTAGAGGAACAAGAAACGAAGTCGATCGTCAGGGGCGCGTCGCTTTCGAAGATTTTGAACCCTACCGCGAAAGCATTTATACCACAATTATCGTCACCTTCTACGCCGCTGCTTCACTCGAGCGCGGGTACTCCTCTACCTCTATCGGAGAGCCAGCCAACAACAGAGTTAGAGGAGGGAGAGGATGATGATATTGAGATGGGAGAGCTTGCTGAAGAGCCGGTAGAGAAAACGAGGAAGGCAAGAGAGGAGGAGCTTGAAGAGGGAGAGGCGAGTGACCTGAGTAGCGAGTTGTCTGAGCCACCAGATGATTAGTTGTATGTTTACAATGTTGTATGGTTTAATATCTATTCGTGTGGTATCCTCTGGCCTTGAAAAAATTACTTGGATGACGGAACTGAGTTCTAATACGCTGGCCAGCATCACGCTTAGACCTACAGCGCAACGCGCCGAACTACATTATTCTTGACTTCGCTCATGCAAGTCCTCCACTATGCTCGCCGGTCCATAACACGATGGTCAACATCACGCCTCTTCTTCACCACCACTGCTTTGCATCTTGACCCTAACCACTCTATCTATGTGTCTAATTCAACAAATCCGTACTTCAACCTATCTCTAGAGGATTGGTTAGTACATACGACTTTATACACGTAAACGTCTTTAACCCAGTCTCTCCCATCTACCAAAAGGCTATTTAGACATAAGAATCATAAAGAACCTCTTCTTCTGCTCTATCGCGATAGTCCATGCGTTGTTATTGGAAGAAACCAGAACCCATGGAAAGAAGTCAACCTCTCTGCATCCTCTAGGACCGGGATACCCTTTATTCGAAGACGAAGCGGTGGAGGAACAGTCTATCATGTACTTCAACCTAGTGTGTTATATGTATGTTCAAGGAAAAGCTCATATTATTTTGAACAGGACTATGGCAACACCAACTTCTCTATTCACCTCTCCCGAACGTCATTTGACCGACACGCAACTGCGCAAGTTGTACTGCGTGCTGTACGATCGTTGGATATTGACGCGAATGTCAATGACCGCAACGATATATGTGTCGGAAAAGACAAGATAAGTACGCAGCCTATGTACATGTTCCTTTAACTTATCTAGTTTCTTATAAACACGTCTCGGGATCCGCATACAAGATCGTAAATAACCGAGCATACCACCATGGGACGATGCTCATTTCTACTCAATTGAATACGCTGGGTGATTTGCTTCGAACAAGCAAGGTCAGGCTGCCGACGTTGCTATCCTCCACTCCTGTTGATTAGCCGAATTGTTTACAGACCACCATGGATACTAAGGGCGTTGCTTCGGTACGGTCCCCAGTATGTAACCTCCAGCAGTACAACCCGTCCGTCAACCACGACAAGTTTGTAGAAGCCGTCATTAAAACTTTCCGGGAAGAGTATAGTCTATACGACGAGGTAAGTACCAATGGTTCCTATCGTATTCTATTGAGTGTCCGACTCGTTGGACGTGGTGCTACAGGCTCAGACAGTCGGAGAGTCGGAAGAGACTGCCGGTATCGAGTATATTCGCAGTGGTATGGAGGAACTCCCCGTAAGTGAGCTCCTAATCTTTGTTTCGGCAGCATGATTATTTTTTCTCCAGGAGTGGGAATGGGCATTCGGTCAAACACCAGAATTCACGTACACAATACAGCAATTCTTTGTATGGGGAGAGGTGGTAAGGAGAACTAGGTCAGCAAGGAGTCCTCGAATTGACATCATGGTTTTTAGACCGCGCAAATCCACTCAAAACATGGTCGGATTCTTAGTTGCAATCTCGAGTGCGCTAATAGCACCAAAGAAGTTTCACAACATCTACTTCAGCTAAGCGAGTCGCTGAAGGGCCAAAAGTACGCTTTTGTTGAGAAGAGTGACCTCGGAGATGTTGGACTAATAATAGAGAAACACCAAGCTTTGGCGGATGTTTGGCATTGGCTACAAAATGAAATGACCATGTAGTTGTCTTCTTATATTGTTGCTGCTTTGTCACTCTGCTTTTTGTAAGCAAATCGAGTAATATTGTCTGGATAGACGGTGTGATGGGAAAGTGATAGTGGACGAATCTAGGATAGTGTTATGCCCTTTCTGTGTACCATTTGCTGTTCGTTGCAAAACTCTCTGGAGCAATTGTATTTATCTGAGCACCGTTGTATCGAATTTAGTGACAAGTCAAACCACAACTGAAGGCGCACGCACCGATTGTCCCCTCTCATGCCCCGTCAACCTCTTATCCCTGTCCATCATCATTTCGTCCCAGGCATCCAAATGGTAACGAACGGGCTGCTCGTAGTTCAATAACTACACGTTCAATTAGTGCAATTCGTAACCAACCTTTCCCTGATTCTGGGCTCTCTTGGATACATTCAGCAGCGTCCCAGCAGCTGCAAACATGGTGGTCACCAGACCTATGAACGCATAAGATTTCAGTCACTCAGTAATAGTCGAATAAAAACTACCGAAAGGAATCAAAGCCTCCCAGGGAACAGGCATGATGAATTGTTGAGACGAGGTTGGATGCAGGAGAATGTGTAACCGAGCGTGTTGACCTCGGAGAAAGCGGGCGCGGCCATTGCCGTACGCCACCAAGCCTACCCCGTACCATATTTGGGCAACGTGGACTTGCCAGAGGTACCTCACCAACCAGTGGTGATTTTCGGCTTTAAATTTGTCAGGAGACAAAACAAGTTATTCCACATATGCTGAGCACAATTTCCGAGAATAATTGGCAGCCTGAGCGTAAGTCATCTACATACTTGAATGTATACGAGGCTAATGATATTTTTTAAAGAATTATCGTAGTTGAGAGAAAATTGAGGGAGGGTTAGTACTACTATGTGAGGTGACATACTATCGCGATACATCATGGATTAATTGCAACAGAAGCCATAAGTCCGAGTCCATCTTGAAGGCTCCATATTCAGAAACTAAAGAAAACGAACCGTACATTTCGGTACGATTACGCCGTCGATACTTACTTACTAGTTGATCCGCAATTCTAGACTTCAACATGGCCAAAGATACACCGTGGGCCGTACTTGCAATCCGAACCTAGGGTATACAATATTTGTAAGACGTGGCTTTATTTCGCGATGACTAGGGCACGCACCAAATTGACAGCGGCGCTGTTTCATGAACGCTGCTAGTTGAGCACGATCTACTTCGGTGTAATCATAGTCGTGCTTCCTCTTACAGTTAGTATCCTTGCAGGAACCTCTACCGAGAATACAATCGACAGCGCAAACGCAAGGGTTTTCTGCTCGAGGCGAAAGATCAGCAAGTGCCACCGCCTGTACCGGCCATATGTTACACACGTACGTTTGTGCATTGGCTGCGTATCGTACTATGCAGTCAGTAAAACGTAAAAAACAGCTGATAATATCTCTAGCTATAGCAAGGGCAGAAACTCACTCGGTTACGGTTGATAGGACACAATCTCCTTGATGTATCCGACGACAAGTCATTTCTATCAATTCTTCTGGATATCAGCAAAAATACTGATAGAAGCACGCAATGGTCACCTGCATACTAACCGACTAGTAGGGGACTCAGGAGTCTCGTTACTTGTCGAGGCTGCATAGTTCGATGCCTGCGAGTCTTTGAGTGGTTCAGAAGAGAACGTATCCGTGATTGCGGTTGTTGTGGTATCATCCGATAGGCATGCGGCTGAATGCCGTGCGTCAGTTTCAGGCTCATGAGAGAAAGCCCCCACGGAGGTACCCGCCAGGACCGCTTGTGGATGTGGTGGAGGAAAGCTTCCGGGAGGAAGGGCAGCATCTTTAGTGGCACTAGGCGGTTCAGATCGTGAACGTTGACGCCCCCTCATGTTTCGAGCAGCGCCATCGTCTCTTGATCTGTTCAGTACTTCACCTGAGACTTCGAGCTTCTTGGAGATAAAGAGTCCTTTGTTCTTTATGGAAGGGAGACCCAAGTTTCGAATGTGGGATGCTGTGGAGTCGTAGCCTTCTAGCAACCACAACTTCTGACCGTAACCTCGGGTTTTTAATTCCTTCAATATGCCAGCGTACCCATTATCGTGACATCCTAGGATCAATGATGAATGGGTTAGTCTAGTCAAAGAAATATGATTTCTCGTAGACAAGGTGAAGACATACCTCCCAAAATAACAGATGTCGTCCGCACGGACAGCGTTTCCTCCTCAAGAAGAGCTGCATCCAGGAAGGTATATCGTAAGCTTGACCTTAACGACAACTATTGCACTGAACATACCGCAAATTTTATGATCGGCAGCTTCCTTCGCTGCGCCAACGTCAACCATCATGAAGTGACGACTGGATTGATTGAAGCCACGCATGAAGTCGCCTAGGTTGAAAGCGGAGGTATTCCGGGTCGTACCACAGCCTTCTAATGTCGTCCGAAGTCCTCTCTTGTTCAAGAATACCCAGACATGCAGCCTGTACGGCCTCGAGACATCAGGAGGAAAGTATTCCTGGATTACCTGGGTGATGGTTTCGGCTGCTTCATTCCCACCTTGCATCCCCCGAGATAAATATTGCGGGGAGAAAATATTTCCATCGCCATCTACGAGACAGACAATGCGTTTCTCCTAACGTGCAGTCCCGGGGCACAGCGTTTGAGTCAGAGATCTATATATGAACGGAAATTGATTCTGCCTACTACATGTGGATTGACAATTCGTCCCGGCATATCTGAGGTCGTGCTACGCTGGGCTGCTTCTTGTATAGGTCTGCGAGCTGCGACGATCCGAGAAATGTCGCCTATAGCAAAGTGTCAATCTGTGTTATTTACAGCGAACAGGGCTGTACTTACTGCGTAGATCCTTTACATGTCGTGTACTTTTATATTGTGAGATTAGAGTCATTAATATACGGTAAGGAGTAGTTCCCTCACGTACATTGAGCTATCGATCTCTTCTTGCAGTGCCATTTGGGCTCCGCCGAACGTGTGATCCATTGAGTGAAAGTAAAGCAGAGGAAAGGGACAGGCAACACCAGATGATCCAACGCCATACGCAAGAAATGATGCCTTTAAATCATTCACGATGAACAGGGAAAATGCTGCAGTCTCTGTACGAATCGTGACCTCCATTTGTTCAGGTCACAATAACGGACTTGGGTCCGTTCCTGGTTGCGTAGCACGCCTCCCAACAGTCGTGGCTATGTCCTTTACGCTGCCAGTAAATGTTCAGCAGTATCAGGCAGAAGTTCTGACATGACAGTACATGAGTTCAAGCATAATAGAATATCACAAAAACTTCAAGCTAGACTTGCCTAGTAGTATACAATGACGACCGGTAACAGCTCGGCCTTCACATTGACTGATGCCTTTATCCTGCACATGTGGTGTCGTCCTAGAAACTTGAAAGTACAATTTAGATCACCTATATAGCTATTGTTTGAAGCCGCAGAGTCCACTGAACAGTTGTCCGTGCTAGTGTTGACTCATAGTAGTACTTGCGGCTAGCAGAAATTTGTAGCATATGTTTGGCGAATGACAGTCTTCAGTATTTCGTTACTCACCTTTGTGCAAGCTATATGTTCGTGGTAGTCAAGAGAAAAAGGCTCGTGCCACTGCAGTGGATGACGATGATATTGTCCGGGGATATCGCCATCAAAGCATGCATTAACCGTTCGATGGTACAATACGCGCACGCAGTGAGACCGAACCCCAGGTACCTGTAGTGCTTCCGACATGACTACAGGCGACCTCAATTGGGCCTACTCAGATAGGTGCAAAGACATATACACGTTTGGTTGTACGAGTATTGTCAAACATCAACGCAGTCGCCAACTTTTGGAATATGGGGCTTCTGTTATAATAGGCGCTGCGTTGAATGCAAGCTCCCCTCGTTTGGCCTTGCGCTGTAACCTTTCAAAGGAATAAATATACTCTATGATAGCGATGCATGCAGATAATACGATCCAACTGAGCTATAGTACACTGTGAGCAATGGAAATTATGCGTGAATGCAGACAGTCCAAGTTCATGTCAGATACCTCATCATTAGTTACTCTCAGCTGCTCTTGTCTTGACGCTCTCTGTCGGGGTGCCAGTCTTCGCCTTTGCGACGATAGGTCGCATTGCGGGCCTCATGGAAACGGGCCTTGTGGCCCCAGCACCAGACACAGCCCGCGGGATGGCCGTCGTCTTCCGGGCGACAGGTCGAGTAGCATCGTCACCAGTCTTCGGTCTAACATTGGGGCCTGTGGTACGCCCTAGTGGGCGACGAACAGGCACCTTCCTCGGCGGTGATACTGCAACGCGGCGTTTCTTGGCGGCCTCTGTCGGAGCGACTTGTCGATTTTCTACGCCGCTAGCTGACGACTCAGAGGCACGGGAGTCAATTCGGGAGACAGGTGGCGGAGGACGAATACGAGTACGGACAGTCGGTTTGGCGCGGACAGTGCCATTGTCCGAGATCTTCGCCCTCAAAGGAGGACGTACAGGCCCATCATCCTCTGTCTGTGACGACAACGCCCTTTTTTGGCCAGTTAGGGAAGTTGAGGAGGTAGTAGATTCTGAGTCTGTACGTGTACGGAAGCCAGAGTCATGGTCGACAGTGCTAAGACCTGTAGAGTTATCTACAGATGTAGTCGTCATGTTCGAAACGTTCTTCACCCGCGTAATGCGCAAAGGAGTGCGCAACGTGACATCAAAGTCGTCGTCGTCGTCGTCGTCCTCTTCACTTATATAGTCATCATCGACAGACATCTGATCTTCATCATCTGTGTGAACCCCATGGTGTGTTCGGTGGTCGTCGCTCAAGTCACCCTCGGAGTCGGGGTTCAGGGACTCACGCAGTGGCTTGAGCGACCGCCGAAAATGCTGCTCGGCGCTGGAAGAAAGTGTTTGCGAATAGGCAGGTGGAGGGTCCGTTGTCGCAGCGTATATACCACCGAATGCGGCTAATGAAGGTAGTTGCGTAGAGGCTTGGACAGGCGACACTGGATATGCCGAAGGGAAAGGCTCATATTGTCTCCACTCTTGTATCTCACGGTTGTGGGCGCGCTGAAGTTCATCATCTACGGGAAGGGCAGTCATCTCAGAAGGAGGTGAGTCGTTGTAAGCAGCAGCAGGTGGGTTCCAGATCTTTTGAGAAGCAGGGGGAGCATAGATCTGCGGTTTAGTAGGGGCGGTGCTTCCGCTTGTCGCGCGCTGCTGGGCACCTTGGAGAGGACGTTGTCGAGTGCGAGTGGTACCATAAGCTTGAGCAGGGTCGGGAGGTAGATCGGCGGGATAAGGTGGAACGACGGGTGGCTCCTCTCCTTCGGATGTGGCTGCAGCAGTCAGCTTTGCTTCTGGGATCAACTCTGTCGTCTGGCCATTGCCGGTCCATCGGGCAAAGAACGATGTTACAAAGTGCACAGGGATATTGGCAAATACGAGTATAAGGTCCCCAAGGTGGTGCCCAAACTCCAGCAGTGAATCGAGTGTGTTTGTGTAGGGTTTAACCAGAGGCCGAATCACGTGTAGGTATATTGGTTCGGCACCCTTTACTTGCATTAGTTGAACATTAAAAATACAAGAAATCCAGTAAACTTACCTTTGCACGGGTTACGAGGAAGAAGAGCAAAATGATGGACTTGATCTCACTGTAGAAAGGAATGAAGAAACTGACGAAACTGTCCGCAGTACGTTCATAGAACGCATAACAAAACTAAATTTACGTCAGTAAACCGGTCAATATGCGCGTCGAATCAACACACCCATATTAGCCAAACGGATAAACACCCTTTCATGTTACGCTTCCTCTGACTCATTGCACGCACGCTGGGTTGGCCACCATTACGCGCGGATGGAGGAGGATGTTTGAGTGTTTTAAAAGTTTCGTAAATATTCAGTAGCACAAAGGCCGTCCGTAGAATGGGGACCACGATGCCCATGTCGAGAGTGTCCTAATTGACGTGTCCGGACTAAATCACGCTGATGTTTGAGTAGACGAGCCTGAGCGTCGGAGGACCATGCAGAGTGTGATCAACGGTGACAGAGAGCAAGCAGTCGGCTTTTGGAGTAGATTGCAGCGTAGAACGCGAGAACAACGAGTTATAATCTGTGAAAGTTGGGTGCAAAACGTTCGGGAGCGATGGTGGTTGCTTCGAACGACCCCAGGCGCGTTTAAAGCGCTCGGCAAACCCGCGTTCGCAACGAGGCAGTCATGTGACCGGGATTCCTTTGATCTGGCGGGCGCTGATGGCAGCCTTGTTGCGTCTTGACGTCTTCCACCATGCCCAAAATCCGTACAACGAGAACGAAGAAACCTCCAGAAGGGTACGAAGAGATTGAAGGTGTGCGTAAATTGGGATTTTCTCTTTGTATCCTTTCAATATTGACGTAGTCACCAACAGATCCTCGATGACTATGCTAAGAAAATGCGTGATGCTGAGAACGAGTCGCACGAGGGCAAGCGCAAGGCAGAGTCACTATGGCCAATAATGAGGATATCTCACACACGCTCGAGGTATATCTACGAGCTATACTACAAGCGTGAAGCTATCAGCAGAGAGCTCTACGATTGGCTTTTGAAGGAAGGATACGCGGATGCAAAGTGAGTGCCCTTGTAGAGCCTTCACATTTCGTCGCTGATTCACGACACCACAAGCCTGATTGCCAAGTGGAAGAAAGCTGGTTACGAGAAACTCTGTTGCCTACGATGCATCCAGACTAGGGTACGCTTTATTACTGCGGGCGCAAGTCCGGTCTAATTTCTTTTGCTCAGGATATGAACTACCAAGGTTCAACTTGCGTTTGCCGTGTGCCAAAGAGCCAAGTCCGCCCAGGTACTGTGGTCGAATGCGTTCATTGTGGTAAGTTTTCTGGGTACCCTTGGCGAGTTCTGCGCTTGAAATACTCCTATACCTTTATAGGATGTCGTGGGTGTAGTTCTGATTCATAACGTCTGATGATCCGTGTCGAGGGGTCAAATAGCCGGCACACCCCTTCAGCGTTTATCGTCTCACACTAGCTCACAACTTGCTAGCTCGAATTATCTGCCCCGGCCGCTACACGGGTGTGTCATAAGTTGGAGGAACACTGAGATCCATGACACATATTCTGGTGAGATGTTGTAGTTCTTTCGCAAATCATAGATGTGCTTGAACTTTGTCGTTTTGGGGATTGATCTGTGAACATATTCCTGGCTGCGCTCGTTGCAATAAAGTTGTTTTTGACTTGCCGAGGACGACGGTACGCACGCTACTGTATGCTGAGCGGTGGGAAGTACAGTCTTGGAGCAACGTCCGTTGGTTTTCAGTGCACGCAGACGAGGAGGCCTACTTAGGAGGCTATTTCAGGCACATCTTTAAGCGCGTCTATCAGAGCGAGATCTAGATACGGGCGCCTTTACCCCGTACTGCTATCCTATATAATAGCAGGCCGCTCGGGGATGCCGCCAGCCTCGGTTGCCAATCCCCTGCAACCAGCTTGTCCACCTACCTCCAACATGGGCATCTTGACCAGGGATCTATACGAGGTCGCAGGGACACTGCAACGTCGTGCCCAAGCTCCTGAACAGGTGTGTACCCCTGTCCTCGACGTTGGTACCCGCCCACTCACTGGCCGTGTCCACACAGGCTGGTGTCTTCTCCGGACTGAATCCAGCTACGTATAACAAGTCTGACCCTCTCCCGTTATGGGTCATTCAACTAGGTCAGTGACACAAATCCGTGACTTTGGAACAGTCTGAATTAATGCGGGGTCACAGTCATTATCATGGCCGTCACTCAATTGCTGGCCCTTTTGTTTCGCCCTATCCGCCAGCCCCGTGTTATTTCAGAAGTCATCGCTGGTGTCATTCTTGGGCCATCCATAATGGGACGCATCCCCGGCTTCTCAAACAGCATTTTCCCTGTGGATTCGCTTCCTATGATCACCCTTACCTCTACTATTGGATTGGTCCTCTTCCTCTTCCTGGTGGGTCTCGAAATCGATGTGCGTATCGTTAAGAAGAACTTCAAGAGTGCCTCAGCTATCTCCATTGCTGGACTCATTGTCCCTCTGGGTCTTGGTGCTGCGCTCGGTATACCGATCTACCACCAATTCGTGAATCCCGACATAAATTTCGGTTACTTCCTCCTATTTACCGCGGTGGCGATTGGTATCACTGCGTTTCCGGTGCTGTGTCGTATCTTGACAGAACTCAAGCTGCTTGAAGATCCCGTCGGTGCGATTACCCTGGCGGCCGGTGTTGGCAATGACGTACGTTCAGTCTCCCCTGTATATGCAATCCACTCAATATTTTATGCTAGGTCGTGGGATGGATTTTGCTCGCACTCACAGTAGCTCTCGTCAATGCCGGAAGTGGTCTCACTGCGCTGTGGATTTTACTCACCGCCATCGGGTTCGTTTTCTTCCTCCTCATTCCCATCAAGTGGGCCTACCGATGGCTTTGCTGCCGTACGGGCAGTCTGGAGAATGGAACGCCAACGACGACCATGATGACTATTACGCTCGTCATTGTCTTTATCTCAGCTTTCTTCACCGACATCATCGGTATTCATGCGATTTTCGGAGGTTTCTTGGCGGGATTGATCATCCCTCATGACAATGGCTATGCGATTGCACTGGTCGAGAAGTTGGAAGATCTCGTATCCCCGCTTTTCATTCCACTCGTGAGTGTCCAATTTATTTTTCTTTCCTTTGTACTCATCGTTTTTTTCAGTACTTTGCACTGACGGGACTGCGAACCAACCTCGGTTCTCTCGACAACGGAGTCACGTGGGGATATACGATCCTCATATGTGTAGTTGCGTTCTTCTCAAAGTTCATTGCATGCGGCCTTGCGGCAAAAGCTTGTGGGTTCAACTGGCGAGAGTCTGGTGCTGTGGGTTCGCTGATGAGTTGCAAGGGGTAAGCATTCCATTATCTAGATTGCTCAGCACACACTGATATGATGACATCAGGCTGGTTGAGCTCATCGTCCTCAACGTCGGTTTTTCGGCTGGTATTCTCGACACTCGAACGTTCTCTATGTTTGTGCTGCACGCACTGGTTTTGACTTTCATTACCACCCCGCTGACCCTGCTCTTCTACCCGGAGAGGATTCGTAATCGGGCAGCACCTACTGATACCTCTGCAGCGCGCTCGCGTGACGGGGAAGCCATCGAAGAAAACTCAAGGCAAACCCAAGAATTGTTCAGGACACGTTTTTCAGTCGTGCTGGAGAAGATTGAGCAGCTTCCCGCCGTCATGACTCTCACCCAGCTCCTACAAATCCCTTCTGATGCTTCGCCTTCGACGGAGAGTCGGGTTTCTGTCGATGAGAAGACATCGTTACCTGCTGTCCCGCCCGGCCTTGAGTATCAACTACCTAGGGCCAATGCCGCGCCCACTCACATCACTCTCGACGCTCTCCGTTTGATCGAATTGACGAACAGGACATCTGCCGTGTTGAAGTCTCATTTCGCGGACTCCCTCATTCAAAGAGATTCCATCCTTGCTGTCATCCGAACTTTTGGTTCACTCAATCGTATTGCCGTCTCCACCGCGTTGGCTATCGTTGGATATGACGACTTTTCGTCGTCTGTCGCCGAACACGTCAAGAGGACTTCGTCACAGTTGGTCATCTTGCCCTGGAGTACTAATAGCCCCTCTTTGGAAGACGTGTCTGTCGCAGAAAACAGTCCATCCACGACTGCGAACTCTGTCAATTTGTCATCAGTTCAAGCGCAGACATTCCGCAAGGTATTCCTTGCTGCCCCTAGCGACGTTGCGCTATTCGTAGACCGCGGTGTGTCCCAGGACGTCAATGAGCAAGTTGGCCAGCACATATTTTTGCCGTTTGTTGGAGGACCCGATGATAGGCTTGCTCTATCTTTCGTAGTGCAGTTGTGCATGAATCCGTCTACCACTGCTACCGTCACACGATTTATCAAGAGTGACGCGAATGACCTTACCCCAACAGACTCCATTGAGAAGACAATCTTGCACGACACTTTCTCTGTAAGGCCATCCAGTTGCCCAAATATTTTTCCAACGTCGCTGACGACTTGTTTTTTGTTTCAGGGATTGCCTGACACGGTCTATGCTCTACGTGACACGCAGACGCGAATCGCCTCCGAGACAGCAGACAACATTCAGTGGGACAATTATTCGTCACGCACAGTGCCAGAACTGGCAGCTGCGCTCAGTAGAATAACATTTTCCGAGGAATCCTCCCCCCTCCCCCTTCACACTATCCTCGACGCCTGCTCAAGAACACTCGCCGAGTTCCCCCGTTCCAGACCGTTCGTTGTGCTCGGTCGCTCGAGACGGATGGCCATCGAGAGCCACACCGCTGAGCTCGGCGCTCTGCTGTCGGAGACAGGTGCAACTCTTGGGTCTGACACGACGAAGACATTGGGAGATCTGGGTGCGGCGTTTGTGGCGAAGAACGTCAACGCGAGTCTGCTCGTGCTGCAGGCGTCGTCGTTGTGACTCGACGACGTCCTCGAGCTCTGCTTCGTGCATTAGTTGTGTATTATATATTATATGTATACGATTATTTTTTAGGCTGGTTGTATGCGTGAGAGCCTCGCGGTGATAACTTGGTGCAGCTTCAGCGCTGAGGCTTCTCATTATGGGATTGGGTTGTAGACGCTCTGGATGAATGAGATGCAAAGGCAAAGGAAAGCAGCACCTGCCCACTCCCCACCTTCCTCTTTGTTCCCCCGTCACGGCTTGAGAGCGTCCCGGCGAGATATCCCTGGGACATCACGATTTGTCGAGAAAGTAAGCAGCATAAAGGAGTCCTTAGTCTGTCTTGTAACCTTTGTAGTTAGTCGTACTTACAATAACCATAGCAACATTAGGTACGCTTTATTCATTTAATTCCCACGGTTAGAACTCTCCCGCTGACCCTCATCCCCGCCCTCGCCCTCGCCCTCCCCCTCACCATCGTCCCCGACGTTCCATAATGCCCTCCCCAATGGTCTACATCGACTGCGACAGTCCAGGGCCCCCGGACGTGACGCTCTGTAAACCACACTCACGCAAGTCCCCTCGACTTTGTACCATGCCCCCGGTCAAAATAGAGCGTGACCACGAACGGAAACGACCAAGGTGCCAGAAGTGCGGAAACTTCATGGCCGGCCACAAACGACGGAACGGCACCATCGTTTGCCCACTGGAACAAGAATGCGACCCTTTCCCCGTCGACGAGCCTACACTGATATCCTCGGGTCCATCATGCTCGAACATTCCCTTGCGCAGAGAGGTGGCCGTCCCGGTACTGGAGAAGCTCAAGGCGGGGCAGGTGTACCGCTATCGTAATCCAAACTGGGAGGATGAAACGGTACTCTCGATCCCCTACGTCTCTCGACCTACACCACGGCACTCCGGTAGCCCCGACTCATGGGTGTCGACCGAGCCCGCAGATGACATCCCTTCGATGCGTACCTACGTCAAGCAAGAGCGACAGCTCAGTGCCGTACACGAGAGTGACGAGATAGAGTTCATGATGGTCCGCCCGCCATCCGTGGCTCCTTCAGCATCCCCCGTAGAGTCCTCGTCAGCATCAGCTTCGACGCGCCTACGACGGTCGTTTAGCAGTATACTGAACAACAGCGTCCCTATATTGAGCATGTTTAGTGCCCAACGAGAGGATGTTACCAAGATCACACAGACGGCGCGACGCAATGGGCTGCATACAGGCGTAATGCGCCCGCCTGAATCGCCCATAGAGGTCAAAGATGAAGATGACTACGACCCCCCTCCGAAACAAAGGAAGCCATTGTGGGTGATCGTAGGGAAGGACCCAATGGCGGTAGAGCACTTGTTGGACCTGCAAGAGAAGGACGAGCTCGCCCGGATAGACCCCACACCGTTGTCGTCTCTGTCATCGACACCTCTACATATTGCGGCATCCTCTGCTCAGACACAGAAGCCGCACCAGTTCTCAACGCCGGGTCTCGTAACTCTCGTGGTCTTCATTGTCATTTTTGTCAATGCTCTGGGCATCCTCGCTCTTTCATTCCTATAACATTCGACCAGGTTTCAACACTCAACACTGCTTCCTTTTTGCTCTCTCGTCGTTCCTTCATTTTTCCCAAGCTCACGCTTTCCCGCTGCTACCTCGCACTACACGTTGTCTGTATATCAATACTCGGCTCCTTCGTCGTGTTGTTTTTTTTTTGCCTCGTCTTCGCACCATCGACTCTTTGTTACTCGCTAGATTATCATCTGCTGAACAGTACTTTTGCTATCGTTACTTAGTACGTGATATTTTTCGGCGATGATACCCCAGAGTTGTAGCTAGTCATTGTCATTGTTGTTGATATGCCCGTTCTTCTTTAACAAGTTATTAGTACTAGATAAGTATATGCTCCCATGTATGCACACTCCTGTTCACAATAAAAATTTCATTTTATGTCTCTATTATTCGCTTGCTGTGTTTGGTTCCGACGTCGTTGACGATTGTGTACATGCATTTGGGTTTCCTTGCGCGCATTACTGGTTGGGCAAACATGCTTCCCCTACAGGACCGTAGGTTCGATTCCGCTGCAGCCCTCTTTTTCTCATTTACAGTAAAATGATATCTGCCTTGCTCCCTCTGCAACAGTGAACTTCTTCTTATCATCTCGCATATATGGCACTTATCTGAGGCTGAACTAGTTCCGGATAGTCCGATTATCTATTATGGGCGCTTACTAGAATGCTTATCTTGAGTGGACCGACTGCCCTCCACGGGAGTCATCTCTTGCTCGTATACCCTCCCTCAACCCTCACAGACTGCGAGAAAACATGCCTGGACGTCTTGAACACAGAGTACGTCGTGGTTTGTGTGCTGTATGGTATGGACTGTTAATAGATCGCATAGGTCGCTTTGATCACAGGTGCTGGCTCGTACGCGTCCGATTCGAACACAGGTCTCCTCGCGTGCTGATCAACTCACATTTGCGTTTACCACAACGGATGATACAGAGGGATTGGCCTTGAATCAGCCTTGCTATTTGCCTCAGAAGGTGCCAGTGTTGTCCTCGTAGACGTCAACATCGATACAGCGGAGAAGGCCCGCAAGCTCCTTGTAGAGAAGCACCCGAATGCGAAGGCTGTGACTGTCAAGGCAGATGTGAGTAAGGAGGAGGAAGTCAAGCTCGCAGTTGAGACGGCTGTGAAGGAGTTCGGGAGGTTGGATGTTATGGTAAGTTGGATCGATGCTTCAAAGAGACGGCTCCATTCAGCATACGTTTCTGGGCGGACGTAGTTCAACAATGCAGGTAACGCTCCACTCCGTAATTCCTCTAATGGCGTCTTGATTGAAGAAAAATTTTACAGGTATCATGCACCCAGCAGACGACAACGCCCTTAACACCGAAGAACGCATCTGGGACCTCACCATGAACATCAACCTCAAGGGTGTATGGTGGGGCTGTAAACATGCTATCCTTGCTATGCGCAACAACCCCATCGATGAGTCGAAAGGTCTGCACAAAGGTGGAAGTATCATCAACACCGCGAGTTTCGTGGCGATCATGGGTGCTGCAACGCCTCAGCTTGCTTGTACGCCCTTTTTCTCTTTCTGTCATTGAATGGTAATCCGATTTACTTGGCTTTGTACCAAGATACTGCCTCAAAAGTGCGTATCTAACCCAACGCAAATGGCTCCAGCTCACTGATGCTCCTTGTTCGTTAGGGGGCTGTACTTGCTATGACACGCGAGCTTGCTATGGTGCATGCTCGCGAGGGTATCCGTATCAATTCCATCTGCCCGTAAGCATCATACGATTAAATCACCGGCCTTTCATCGTCTAATATGCGGTTCTACAGAGGTCCATTGAAGACTCGTAAGCGTATAATTACTACAGAGATTAATGTGACACTGATGGAGCAACTTTCAGCCCTACTCATGGATTTCCTCAATACCGACGAGAAGAAGAACCGCCGTCTCGTTCACCTACCCATGGGACGTTTTGGCGAGGCTATTGAAGTTGCTCGCGGTGCCTTGTTCCGTAAGCCGTCGTTTCTCGACGTCAAAGCACGCGATAACTAATAAGAGTATGTAAAGTGGCAAGTGATGACAGCAGCTACGTCACTGTAAGTTCAGATAACTTGAGTCCAATGCTGCCAAAAACAATGAGCTGATTAGTGTTTATTTCTACAGGGTACGGACTTCAAGGTTGATGGTGGTTTGTCTTCGTGTTATGTCACACCCGAGGGAGAGCAGATTCTCCCTCCTCCCTCGAGCTTAGTCTAAGGAAGTCAGGATGTTGTTAAAAGCAGGTAAACGAATCGTGGCTGTAGCAAGTAAAATGACAAGCAAGCAGGGTGGACCAATACAAATCTTGAAACCGATACTACAAGAGATGGAATGCCGACGTTCCTTTACACTGAGGAGTCCTAAGAAATGTCTGTACATTATCGTGTACCGCTATCAATCCCTTGACACTTTATGCTACCGAGCGGGGATTGGATCGGATCTGAGAAAATTCAGTGGTACTAAAAGAGCTGCCGCGGTCTGGTTCGACGTCGTCTGTGTTGCATATGAATATTATTGACGAAAAGATGTTGCACATACCAAGAGCCCCCACGCAAAGTGAAAGACCACTGAAGGTAACTTACCTCATATCCGAGTGAGATATACGCTCCATCTCATAAATGCCACTTCAGGGATAGCGACTCTAGGGTGATGTTGTAAGGGGAGAATCTGGCGACGTTCACGTACGGCACGTAGCGTGTGCTCTTTCCCGGAACGAGCCACATATCATATCCAAGTTGAAACAGACATATAGCACCGTGCCCGGAGGAGCGCCACTGACTCCGACGTCTACAGTGAACAGATGCTACCGAATGTTATATGGAGTCACTATGTAAGCATCCAACTAATCAGCATCAGCTTCTCTCATGGACATAGGAGTTCTGAATTCGCTATCAGGATATTCGATTAATCAGCAAGGCGAAAGAGGGATGGCCATGGCCACATACGTATATAAGGGCCTGAGATGAACCATTTGTAAATCCAAGCCTAAGCACCGAGTCTTCAGGAAGGAAGGAAGTAGCGATGTTGTTATGTCAGTACGAGACGATGTGGGTGTGAGCGGCCAAAGCACTTTTCTGTATTGAGGAGTAGTGTTGAATTATCTGTATATCGAAAATGTTGTCCGCCGCTTTCATTGTTCCAACCATTTTATGAGACGTATTGAGAAGCCGCGCCGTCAAATTGAATCTGAGACAGTTCAGTGGTGCAACAAAAGCTGCGATCGACATCGTCTGTTCTCCGAATGTGATCTTGCCTGAGATCCAGAATAAATCTTGAGATAATTATAGAGGTTAGGCTAGGAAAGAAAGTTTGAGTCTCACATGATGACAGCGAGTTAAGGACCAGCGACGCACCAATCGCTTAGCATTGTGACATATAAAAAGGGCTGGAAAACGTTAGTGAAGTTGCTTAGTAGCCACATCGGATGATAATCACGCACTGCCCAGACTGAGGATAGTAAGCTGATAGTGCTCAACATGAAGATTAATCTGCACATCGAGGCTGAGATGTTGCATGCATGAAAGGTGACTTGTGGTGCTTACAGAAAACTCAGGGTTCCTGGACCGAGCAGAGGGCAAGTCACAAAGGTATATGGTCAGCGTTGAAGGATCAATGAAGGCACTAGGCAGGAACACAATCTCTTACCGTCACGATACAGAATATACGTTACGTTTGGTGTGAAGTTCGCGTTGCTTCTCCTGAATGTACGTAACGTTGGAACGGTTTTCATCCAAGTAAGGATGATGACTACGAGTTCCATAGCGATGGTACTGCTGATAGCTAGATAAGCTAGTGTATGGTTGTACAATGAGAATCCACACAGCACTTGAAAACACCACATAGATAGAAGCATACTTCTATAGACGGATATCAGCGCAGTAATTCAAAGTGCTTACAGTATACTCCAACGTACAATATATCCCTTGATTTGTTAGCAAGACTTTGGGGAGCGTTCGAGTAGAACAAGCAGCCGTGAGCTGTTGTGGGGGACACAGAGCTTTTCACTAGGTCATACTAATGCATCGTGTTGGCGCTATGAAGACAGATCGTATGGATATAAATATAAAAGATTCCACGCACCAACCCGAAGCTAGGATAGATGGAACCAAGCACCGATACAACGATTAATATTCGTTTGTTATGATTCCATATTGCGTGTGTTCTTATGGCTGAAAAAACTAAAACAGGGGATCAGTAAGCGTACGCAGTTGTATGAGACAGTGCATTACCGAAGAGTGCTATATAGATCAAATACTGGCCACCGATTTCGAACCAAGAGATCACGGAACATCTAGTATGTAGTACGTCAACCAAGAAAAAAGGCAGAAAGCTCTGATACTCACGCCTGTGCGCATATGTCAGCTCTAATATTTGCGAATGGTAAACGATGACAGAAGCATACGTACCCGATTTTCTGCATCAGGCCCATACTCCTCCCAGATGACCGGTTTTATAACATGGAGGATGTTCACAACAATGTTTGCGTAACGATTGGCGATGAACAGCGCGGACACCATAGAAATTTGACGTCTCCAGATCAAGTTCCGTTCGAGAAACAGGGTCAAAAAATACTCGTAAAGAGACAGGGCTGTCTGAAGGTAAGTCTCTGTAATATAGCAGGCAATTATTGAGAAGTTATCCCGCATACCGAGAGTTACCACTTCAACATAGCCTGACGGCACACGCCTGAACGGTTTCGAGTCGGTAAGTAAAGTCAATTCGAAAGACTCTGTGACGTTGAAGGTGACTCACTCCATTTCCGGGTAGTACGGTATACTTTCGCTGCTGTTGATTTGTAAAAGTATCCTTGAGAATGCAGGGGAGGTGCTGTACTCAAATGGGTCTCGTACTATGCGCTCTTCACGTATTGAGCCGTCACCGTCTTTAAGCAATCCGAGCTGGCGCGGGTGGCACTGGCCCCAGAGGACCATAAGAACATGGAGCCAATGCAATCAACAGTTTCAAGTCAACGGTTGATGCTTAAGTTTTTATTGATACTTTCATTGATCCTATAACGGAGCGAGCTTTATTTTTTTAGGCTCTGAACCGGCTGAAGAATGATTAACGAGAAAAGAGGGATATCAGCATAGCCACGCACATATATATAGCGCCCGTGTCAAGACTCCTCTCCATCCAAACTTGCATGGAGAACGGAAACAAGCCACTCCGATGCATCATGCAAGTCTGGTAAATTTAGCCACGTCGCTGAAGGACCTTCTGACCGGTCTACATACTGTGAGCTGACGGTATTGCGTGAAACAAACAAACTTCAATCTGCTCTTAATACTGTAGCAGAGGGGCAAGTGTTTGGGATGGTTAAGACAAAACGACAGCAAATACTACAAGTACATGGAATTCAGAGCGCTTCTGATATCATAACGAGAAGAAAGAATGAGATTACATGGTCTGGCACTCATTGCGGTCATTTGACATGAAACGGAGCGTCCTATGCAAGTGGTCTGGGATGGTGCGAGGTACGAAGCTTGTCCCGTTCAGATATCTTTGTCCTTACCACTTGCCGCACGTTTTTTATCCCCTTCGATTTTCCTGATTTTCGCAATCTCAACACCGATGCTATTCTTGATGTCATGGTGCAGCTGTGGACGGTAACCGAGGGCGAAGAGGATTTCGAAGTGAACAAAGAAAGGAGCGAGGACCAGAGCTAAGAACACGGATTTAGTCAGTGTCTGGAAGCATTATCTAATAATGACTTACCGCCAATGATGTTGTCAAGCAACGCAGGAGCACGCTTCTCTGCGACACCGTGTCCAATGAACTGTGCAACCCAGCAAACAGCGTGGACTGTCGCTGCTTCAATGACTGCGTTGGGACGATCTGCGAAGGCTCTGGCTGTCAAGACTGAAGTTATGGCAGTCGGAAGATACAGGAGCTGGAAGACACCATATGAACATTAATCCCAAGATGGACTTCAACTACGTACCGCAGCCACAGGATCGAGAGCGAAGTAGTACGCCAGATATCCTGTAATGAGTAGAACCGGGAAGTTCAGATCGAAGATCATGTAGTCATTGAGCTTGTGGTAGACATGGGGGAGGACGTCCGGGACAGGGAAGCTGTTGGTAAGGACCTCGGCCGACCTATTAAACACAAGCTATTAATGTCTCGTAATGGACAGCCCCTTTCGTCCATTGCGCACCATAGAATGAGGGGAACGCAAACAATGTGAATAGCAATATTGATTGGGTTGTTATGGTATGCACCGTAGAAAGTAAGCTACAAGAAGACGGAATCAACGTAAGATTCGTACACGCAAGGAAACACCGACCTGTTTTTTCGTGTCGAAGAGACCTGCTGTGGACATGATGGTGGTCAGGAGCAAGTAGCAATGATGGCTCTGTTGGGCAAACTATGTACTCCTGTGATTTGGCTGGACAGGAGCTGGC
The DNA here is from genome assembly GCA_022160335.1 of Irpex rosettiformis. Classification (NCBI taxonomy): domain Eukaryota; kingdom Fungi; phylum Basidiomycota; class Agaricomycetes; order Polyporales; family Irpicaceae; genus Irpex; species Irpex rosettiformis. Next base: position 36,223 of record MU274904.1, read on the forward strand.
TTGGGCGAGAGCAACAAACACAAGGGGTCGGAATCCGAGTGACCGTAGTCGCGCGGCATTGACCGGGCCTATGACGCGCATAATTGATCGAGTCACGTGGTCATTTACACGTCGGTGTTCCCCCCACAGGCGCTTGTGACCACGAACGAGCTTTCCTAGCTTTACTACTTACACTGCCAGTACAACAACCACTGCAAGCACTACACACTTGACATCCACCCCAGCAATCCCAGTATTATTATGGTCAAGTCAACAATCATCGTGAGGGCCTCGGACGCTCTCCCTCTCGCTGCTACCGTGGACGATGAACAGGTGAGAAGTGACGTACAATGCTCTATTTATGCGTTCGACTGATGCCAATTATTTCAGACAGAGAACTCACTTCAAGAGCACAAGCAGCAAGCCAAACTTGTTTTCCGCAGGATAACACCAAATTCTGAGCCTCGTTGCTCAATAGAGAGCGGACAGTACACACTACAGTTGGTGCTCTGATTCTATTTGTTTATTATGGTACTTACCACACTAAAGTTATCTTATTGCAAACAACGTTGTATATCTTGTATTTGCGGACAAGTCGTATCCTCGCAAACTTGCCTTTTCATATCTGGATGAATTGTCAAAAGAGTTCGAGGTTTCGTATGGGGCAAAGGTCGACACGGTCAGGAAACCGTATGCTTTTGTCGGCTTTGGTGTGTAGCTCTTTCCCTCTTCATTTCAGTACAGAGGCTTACTATTATATATGTTAGATACATTTATGGGCAAGACTGCTCGATTATACCAAGACACGCGAAACGTTGGCTCAGGCTCTGGTCTGGACAAACTAAATGACGAGCTACAAGACGTCACACGTATCATGACAAAGAACATGGAAGAGCTACTATGGCGAGGGGACTCACTAGACCGTACGTTTCCTGCCTCGTGACCTCCACTGCATGTTTCCAGTTTGGTCAGCCTAACTCTCCGTCTCCTCTCTTCACAGGCATGTCACACTTGTCCACCTCTCTAAGATCAGAATCTGAAAAGTACCGCAAGGCTGCTCGTAACATCAACATCCAAGCGATGATCCGTCAATACGCACCCATTGGTGCTGTTGTGTTCATTTTCATCATCCTGCTCTGGTGGAGGTTCTCATGAGTTGGGTTCGATGTATATATACCCCATTGTTTCGGACGTATTGAAGAACTCGTGCTTCATGCGCATGTCCGTCACATTCGTGCATTCGCTTCGCCGGTAGGACGTAAGCTTGTAATCATGGTATTTCTCGGCTTTCTTATAACTAGCCCTTCTAATCCGACACTCAGCCGCAGTGCCTCTCGTTGCTATGTGCTTCGTTGCCCGCCAGCAAAGCTAGTCAGCTCAGGCACATCCCAAGTGCTTACTCGAGTACTAGTGTTGACCGTGCAATCTAAAGCAGTGCAGAGGCATGGACTAGTCGTCGACTGGAGCATCCAGCAGGCGACTGATTCGAGGAGATAGCGGGCAACGTGTTGTTTGTCGATATTGTTCAATGTCGAGATATGCCGCTTTGCATTCTAATCACCATCAGCAACGAGGCAGTCTCAGCAATCTCCTAGGTAGGATCCCCCAGATGATGCATATAAACTCCCTTCGTCTCTTTCTTCTCCAACCACCATCTCGTTGTTGCCCACGTACTCGGGTCGAGACATTGAGCTCGAGGATTGAGAGTCAGGATGGCGTACCATTACCCACCACTTGGTGGCGCCTCGCCAATTATCCCACCACAGGCTATAACACCTGTTCCTCGTGCAGTGACCCCCTCCATCGGCCCTCCCACCGGCCAAGTCGCACCAGGCTCACTCACCTACACCACCACCCAAGGTCCAGATGGGCAGATCACGTACCATCTCTTCAAGTATGTCTTCCAGCTTGTCGTCGCGGTTGAGATGTCTCACTTATATGCGCGCGATCGATCTGCTCTTGTAAAGAGCGACACCTGCAAGGTATGTGTGCAGTGACCCGCATATCATGGCAGACGGCTCATGTATCTATTCCAATCCTTTATCCCAATCCTTTTGCTTTATGCAGCTACCAGACTCCCCAGGGCGTTGTCACTGGGATCCAGTGGATCCCTGCTGAAGCGACTGCTATCCTCCCACCGGGCGCTACACCCGCCAGTGCTGTAAGCTCGACTTGAGTGCTGTCTATTCTTGGTGCTGACATGTGAGAACAAAGGACATACTCGCGTCTTTCAACCGTCCCGGAGATGAGAGGTACCGTGACTGGTGTGTTCTAGTCTCTTATCGCATCTCCATCCGTAGTCACACAGTCTTATTCTAACTTCAGGCAACGCGACGAGGATCGTCGCAGACGCGATATCGACAAGGAACTCCGCCGCGACGAAAAAGAACGCCGTCGTCAAGAACGCGAGGACGAACGCGAACTCGAACGTGAGATCCGTCGCGCACGAGAGCGCGATGATCGTGACCGTTTAAGGCGCGACGACAAGAGGCGGAGCTCTGGTTATGCCTATGAGCGGGACCTAGACCGCTCATTCCGTGATATGGATGTACGGGACAGAGACCGTGAACGTGAACGCGACCGCGAATACGAGAGGGAGAAAGCTAGGTCCAATAGGGGATCCATGTACGGAGAACCTCCTGCCGGCTATCCATCTGCTCCTATGACGACTGGCTACCCTGTCAATCCTGTTGGAGGCTACTCCACTGCTCCCGCTGGGTACACACCCAGCAGCCCATATGCTACAACAGCTGCTCAACCGTACTCCCCTGGTGGACAGGCATACGCTGGTGCAGGACAGGCGTATCCAGCGGTTGGTGGATATACTACGCAACCCGTCGCCCCTCGCCCTGTCTCTCCTTACCAAGCTGCCGCTCCTCGTCCCGTCTCACCGTACGCCGCCCCTGGAATCATTCCTCCTCGTGCTGCATCCCCATACGCTCCACCCCCTCGTGCTACGTCTCCCTACGCTCCCCCTCCGCCTCCCCGTGCCGCGTCTCCATATGCCGCCCCTCCTCCCTTGCGTGCTGCATCTCCTTATCAATCAGGTGCGGTCATCCCTCCGCCACCCTCTCGCTCTCCCTACCAAGCCCCTGGGACCATCCAAGGAGTTTACCCTCCCGGGCACGTCATGGAGGGCCGGTTGGCAACTGGCCGTGCCCCCTCTCCCTCTCCATACGGTGGTGCTACTCCAGGTGGCTACCCCACTGCAGGATACCCTCAGACAGCCTCAGGCTACGCCACTCCTGCTCCTGCATATCCCACTGCTCAGGTGCCTGGAGCTATCGGTGCCTATCCTCCTCCGCCTGGTGCGGAGGCTGCACCAATGCCCGCACCAGAGGGCTTCAGCCGTCCGCCGAACTTGGCACAGTCTTATACACGATTTGAAACGTTGAAGATTCAGGATATGGATGATTTCTTCGAGAATATTCCCAGAATGCCGTTGGTACTCGTGCCGCATGATGTGTATCATGAAGATTGGATTCGTCTTATGACGGTAAGTGTTTTCAAATATCCCCTTAATTACCAGATGTTAAAACGTATCTTCTTCGTTAGGATCTCTCCCTCGCCTGGTCCGGTAAACTCCCCGTGCCTGACTATGCTCGCGACGGCCGCGTACCCAAGCGCACCACTTTAACCGCAGACCTCATCGACCTCTGGAACGCCTCCTTCTTCCTCAAACGTGGCGTCGAGATCGTCCTCTTTAAAGGCCGCGAACGGCGTTCTGGCCGTAACTCTGGTTCCGTCGAGTTACATCTCCCTGGCTTCGACGATCTGGCGTCTTATTCTGATGACTCTGAGAGTGAGGATGACTCGAGTGAGGATGACAGCGATTTGGAGGATAGGTATCGATATGGCAGTGGTCACGGCGGGGCGTATGGAAGGGGTGTGGAAGCGCAGATGGCAGAACTCCGTGAGGTGAAGAGGGAGCGAAGGGAGAGAAAGAGGGCGGAGAAGAGGAGAAGGAAGCAGGAGAAGAAGCAGAGGAGGAAGCAGAAGGAGGCGGAGAGGAAGTATGCGTTCTACGTTACGTGCGTGCCAATCGAGCCTTAAAGCTTGAATGGTGGAATTACTTGTGTCAGATACGAAGAAAGAGCTGAAAGGAAATACGGATGTTGAGTCGTATAGGAAAGGATATTTTTTGTCTTCTACATTCGGAATCTGAGTTGCTCGTGGGTTCGTTACTATGTACTACAATTTATCTTGGATGTTGTATATGTACATTCATTGTGTACTATTCGTGTTATACATTTGCTCGAGAGTTGTCAGCATTCGGAAGAATAGGATATCGGGTGGTGAATGAGGTGGTTGCAGGGAGCAATTATGCAAAGTAAGAACGACTAGCAATCAATCATAGCTACTGAGCCGTTTGGAAGACTGGAAAGCAAACAATTAAAGTAAACGACCTAGAGCGAGAGGAATTGAGCTGATAGAGTTCGGCGGAATGACCCCAACCTCAGTGACAACAGCCGATATCGATGTTGGGGGTGTCAAGTCATAAAGAGGGTTAAGAATTTCTAGGTTGGGGCCATTGACAAGCATAAGAGCTTCTCTAGGTTTTGTGAGCGGGAATGATGCGAATTTATCTCCGAGAGGGGCTGCGTAGCGAAAATCAGCATGATAATACTGGGATTCTTTAAGTCGTCTATGCATACCTAATTCGTTCTTGGTAAAACTGTCTAATTGAACGCCTTCAGAGAATTTATACGTCTCGCAGCACACAACTACGGGAACAGAGTGTTGCTTGGCGAGCATTGCCACAAGAGCGGTACCGGCTCGAGAGTATACCGAGCCGTTTGAGTGGATCGAGTGTGCGCCAACTAGAACCATGGATACTTCTGTGATAACAGACCCAAGAGCAGGTAGTAGCAAGTATGAACATTGAATGTCTGCCTCGGTAAGAACGGAGAGAAGGCGTTTTCCTAATTTCGAGTACCAATGTTTTAATGCGAAGGACGTAGCCCTATAAAATCTTCGTACCTTCCAACATTGGTCTTGAGTCCACGACGATCACGGAGAACCGACGTCCTTCTGAATGCGCACCAAGCAGGACTTTCTCCACGACTGACGATCTGAGAGAATTGTTAGAGGATAAAATTGATCCCGAAAATATAGAGCTGGACGAACCGTGCATACGTCAGGATGATATCGCCATCCTTGATCTTGCTCCCGGCTGTCTCTTCGATAACCTGGTCGGCAACCATTATTCGATCCCGAACGTAATTGTCGATCTTTTGGCATAATGCATTCTTTGCCTGTAATTTAAACAGAATTTATATAAGTAGTAATTGGACTCGCGCAGTGGTGGGAATGCACGTAAAATACGCACGTCTTGCTCAGGTAGATCAATATCTGAGCCACTGATCTCTAGTTTCAGTTGCCTAATCGCGTTGCCCATAGTCACTGACATTGGTCGAGCAGCAACCAGATGGCTGATTTGCGGGGATAAGTGTGTCATTAAATGCCTTGAAAGTGTGGTGTTAGGAGGCGTTATATAGTCTTGGATCACCTGGGCCGTGCACGTTGAATAATATAGGTCGCATGACGAAAGAGGGGAGACGTACGGTTTTGAACGCGGTTAGCGTAGCTATACAGCGTGCGTTAGCACCCGTTATTTTAAAGTCGGAAAATTGAAGGGCTAGGCGAAGAATAACGGGATGGATATCACCCTTAGCCAGGCTGACGGGCTTCGGTAGGCCAAAGTGCGAAAATATACGCAATCCACGTGCGTTCATGGGACCCGTCTCGGCCAAAGTTGAAACCAACTTAGCGTCCCGTGGTTGTCTACCTGCGGGTAGCATGGGTGTACGCGGTGGTGCTGGGTCTGCAGGTCTTCCTCCCTTCTTTGGGGCTCCAGTAGAACCGATAGGTACGGGTGGTTGCTTTGTTGCGGGTTTCTGGTTTGGCTGACTCGTACCAGCGGTCTTTGCTGCTGCCTTAGCCGCCCTCTGTTTCTCCTGTAATTCTCTCCTCTCAGCCTTGGTCATCTCCTTTTGGGCTTTGAGAGGCGGTCTTGAATCTGGATTAGGCCCATTCGGTGGCTGAACTGGTAGTGAAGGCGGGGACATGATTGCTCTCCGTGTCTTAATTCTCGAGAAATATTCGAGATAATTTTGAGGCGGCCGTGGCGATTTGAGAAATGACTCGTCCAAGTTTGCGTGTCGGATGAGTGCTTTGCTCAAGTCTCGAGTCATCGGCGAGTCCTTTTGATCGCGAGCTAATCGCATAGAGATCTGAAGTTGGAGATCAACACGTGGAGTGCCTTTTCAAGATGATTACGTCAGCGCATCAGCTCCCGTACCGAGCGCCGCTGCGGTCTTGACTCTTCACACCGTTCAGTCATCGTCCACTACGACATCCACAACAGCTCATTGCTGTGTATAACCTTTTCGACGACGACAACGGAGTTGCCCATATATCATGGTGAGTGCGTTGATATTTCGCTGTCCGGATACTCAACATCGTCGCTGTAGGGTGTTCCCGCACTCTTTCGTTGGCTGAGCAAGAAGTACCCGAAAATCAGTGAGTATTCCAGAATTGACGCATATTTCGACGACTCTAAGTATCAATGACCACCAGTTCTTCCAGTTGTTGAAGAAGATGAAGTGAAGGTTTCCAACGAAGACGGGACAGAGATCTCCATTCCTGTCAACATAGCTGGGCCTAATCCCAACGAAGTGGAATTTGACAATTTGTATCTCGATATGAATGGTATAGTGCATCCTTGTACCCATCCAGAGGGAAAAGTATGTCTACCTCACCTGTGCTATAACTATAATTTAACCACTACTTGTAGCCCGCCCCGGAGACCGAAGAGGAAATGATGTTAGAGATTTTCAGTTATACGGAGCGTGTGGTCAACATGGTTCGTCCACGTAAACTATTGTTTATGGCCATCGGTACGCTCTCTCTTCCTTTATTTGAGGACAGATCTGAAGCATTGTCAATAAGATGGCGTTGCACCTCGTGCAAAAATGAACCAGCAGCGCTCCAGACGGTTCCGTGCGTCGCAAGAAGCCAAAGAAAAGGAAGAAACGAGGCAAATGAATTTGTTGATGTGGGAACGTGAGTAATAGTTCCATTTCTCGTCTTTAAAAAGCTGACAGTGATATTGTTGCGGATATGTAGAGATGGGCCAGAATGTTACTGAGGATATGAAGACAACGAAAGCATGGGACTCGAACGCCATTACTCCAGGCACCCCCTTCATGGACCTATTGGCCACTTCGCTTCGATACTGGGTTGCTCGCAAGCTCAATACCGACCCAGGCTGGAAGCAGGTATGTTGGTTCGTAGACCCGCTGTATGCTTATATTCATTCTTTCCTTAGCTCCAAGTCATCATATCCGATGCGAGTGTTCCTGGTGAAGGAGAACACAAAATCATGGACTACATTAGACGACAACGTACAAATGAAGGTCATGACCCGAACACTAGACATGTAATATACGGTTTGGTACGTGAGGTGGTGTTTCTTTAAGTCCTCTTAGAACTCATATGTTGTTTGATAGGATGCCGATTTGATAATGCTTTCTCTTGCGACTCATGAGCCACATTTTCGTGTGCTGCGAGAAGATGTCTTCGCTCAGGACACCCGCAATGTGTGTCGGCGGTGCGGACAAGAGGGACATTATGCTGCTCAATGTACCGGAGAGGTTGCCGCAAAGGAAAAGCCTCCTCCAGAGAAGAAACCATTCATCTTCCTCGATGTCGCTATCCTGCGCGAGTATCTTGAGGCCGAATTGAAAATACCGCAGCTGCCTTTCCCGTTCAACCTTGAGCAAGCGATTGATGACTGGGTGCTCTTGATCTTCTTCGTTGGGAACGATTTCTTGCCGCATTTGCCGTCTCTTGAGATTAGAGAGGGTGCCATTGATACACTGCTCAAAATTTGGAAAGATGAATTGCCGAGGATGGGTGGATATTTGACGAATCACGGTCAGCTTGAGTTGCAGAGAGTACAGATCATTCTTGAGGGCCTCGCCAAGCGCGAAGATGGTATCTTCCGGCGCAGGCGTGAAGGTGTGTTTTACTATTCAAGAGAAGCGCGCCCTATGGGAAACTAAGTTATGTGTTTTTGTAGCTGAGGAGCGTCAGGATCAGAACGCTAAGCGTCGGAAGATTGAGAAAGAGTTTCTTGAAAATGGACATTCTGGGCCTGCAACATCATTGGGACTTACATCGGTACCTCGCACTGCGACAACGTTCGCCGCTAAAGCTGACAGTATTGGCCTTGGGGGCGTGAAAGATGAAGCAGCAGTACGCAATGCTTCTCAAGCAGCACAGGCCCTTGCTGGTTCAAATCACGATGTTGTAGCAAACCGACATGCTATTCGATTGGCCAATATGAGTGCCGCAGAAGTCTTAAAGGCTGAGCTTGCTGGGCTGGTGCCAGTAAAGAAGTCAGCTAATTCGTTCTCCTCAGCTCATATACCGGCCATATCGAAGCAGGAGCTGGTGACTACCACCGAAATACCTCCAATAGCTGTAAAAGATGACTCCGATATTCCTGGGCTGGGAAGCTCTGCCACCGGTGATATTCTCACCCAAAAGGTGTCTCTCGAGATGGAAGATGCTCCCATGCTGGAAGATCCTGCTCCTACTCCTAAGTTGGAACTGGAGGGTTCCCCTCGAGGAATCAAGCGTAAACAGGATGAAGCCGATGAAGAAGACAGAACGATTGACAACGAAGAAACTGTTGTACTGGATGCAGAGGATAATGACGACGACGAAGCACCATCGGACGCTGATAAAGCTGGCAAATACGCCTTGAAGGTGAATGCGGATGGTACAGTCGAGCAAGAAGATACTGTAAAGTGAGTGCGTAAACCCTTCCCGTAATAATACGGTCTAACCCTGTATAGACTCTGGGAGCCGGGATATAGAGAACGCTACTATTCTCAGAAGTTTGGCAAGGAATACAATGACGAGGCATTCAGAAGGGAGTAAGTCGGGTTTCCTGTCAGCTAATATCACCTAGCGAACCTGGCTGACACGTATTTGTTCACTCAGGATTGTCCTCAAGTATGTGGAAGGTATGGCCTGGGTCCTATGCTACTATTACCAGGGTGTACGTATTCCTTGTAAGATATTATGTCTACGCCATCTCACACTCCACCACACAGACTCCATCTTGGCAGTGGTATTATCCATATCATTTCGCGCCGTTCGCAAATGATTTCGAGGATCTTGGGTCGCTGAAGCTTACCTTTGATATTGGACAACCTTTTAAGCCTTTTGAGCAGCTAATGGGAGTGTTCCCAGCCGCCAGGTGCGTTTTGTCTGTTCTTGATTTACTGGTATTTTCTGACTTCCCTTATCACTAGTCGAAAGCACATACCTGAAACGTTCCACGACTTGATGACGAGCGAACAATCTCCTATCATTGACTTCTACCCGGAAACGTTCCAGATTGACATGAACGGCAAACGGATGACTTGGCAGGGTGTTGCCCTGTTACCATTCATTGACCAAAAACGCTTACTGGATGCAATGGGGCCGCGATATGAAAAACTTTCTGAGGATGAGAAGAAAAGGAATAGGTGGGGAAACAACATCCTTTTCGCTTTCGAAGAGAATCCTCTGTACGCATCGATGGAGGCACTTTACGGCAAACGAAAAAATGATGAGGTAAGTATATCCTGCTAATATCCTCTCCTTAATCTAACCTTCTCACCCACATATGTTGTAGCCAGTCCCAATCAATGTGAAGGCAAGTCGAGGGATGAGTGGGAGCATGCTGCCGAACCCTGACTGCATTCCGGGCTCGACATACCTTTGCCCTATGTCTACAGTCGAGCTACCTGATATCAAGGGAGATCGTTCCTTATCCGCGCTTTATTTCTTCCCGAAACAACTATCGCCGCACCGTTCCGTGCTTCTGCCGGGAGTCAGACGTCCTCGCCCTATTTTAACAGAGGTAGATCGCGAGAACGCTCGCCGAGGAGGACGTGGTCGTGGGCGCGGTGGCTTCGGAAATGCGAACGGATACGGCAATGGGAGCCGCGACTACAATAATCGCAACGATTATCAGAGAACTCAGGATGGACACGGCAACAATTCGTATCAACGTGATAGCTACTCGTCTTCCCAGTACCCGGGATCATACGGACCGTCTTCGTACCAACAGTCAAACTCGTATCAGTCTTATCAGAATTACCAGTCCCAGCACCAGCCTTATCCTCAATCTGGGTATGGTGGACGTGGGGGTAGTCAGAATGGTTACGGCTATGATAGGGGTAGTGGCCGTGGGGGTCCTCCTAGGTACAATAATTCTTATGGGAACTCGGGCGGAAACTCGTACGATAATCCACGCAGTGGAGGACAGTACGGTAACCCAACCCGCGGTGGAAGTAGTGGGGGAAGAGGAGGCTACGGAGGCTATGGAGGAGGTGGCGGATATGGAGGCGGGCAAGGATATGGCAATGGGTCGGCGCAGTACGGAGGATACGGAGGGGGCGGTGGTTACGGTGGGCAACCACAGCAGTACAACCACAATCTCCGGGGTGCCTACAGCAACAACTCGAGCAGGGGAGGACGTGGTCGCGGTAACCGATGGTAGGACTCGTACGGTTTATTATTAAGTAGTATATCATACATTTTTCTATTTTCCATCCTGTTCCTATGCTACCGATGTGCTCTACTTATATGATATCTGACTATTGACTATGAAAGCTAATTAGGCATCATAGAATTGTTTAAATATTGGGGAAATAATAAGCAGAACGTGCGTGCTAAGTATGTAGGACAAGCCAAGACCGGGGATTGAGTCAATGGGTTCGCTAAGCTAGACGCCCAGGCGCCCCGTGCTACCGCTCGACCCAAAATGGATGACTCTCCAGTTATTTCCGCCCGTCACAGCTGCTTTCAAGCTCTCCACGACCATGGCCACCGCCGTCACCCTCAACGCCCAGGATACCCTCAACAACGCGGCAACCGTCATACACACTGGCGACGACAATATGCAAGACTCGCGTCCAGACAAGATCAGCGCATACTACAGCCTCGTCTTCCCCAGCTTTACTTATTACCTGCAGACGTTGAATGTCACCATAGGGCGACGATGCATCCCCTCCAACACTGCCTCTTCGTCCGACAGTCCACAAGTCGATGTAGACCTTGGACCGCTTAAGAGTGTTTCGCGGTTGCATGCACGCATTGAATACGATGAAGACGAGGAGCGTTTTGTTTTAGTTGTCGTCGGTAGAAATGGTGCCTGGGTTGACGGTGTCTGGTCAGGGAGTGGCAGCCGGGTAGCTCTAGGCGACAGGTAAGCATAACCCTCCTCATCTACCTTGCACATCTCACAATTCTTTCCAGGTCCCAGATACAAATCGCGTCGCGCACTTTTCACTTCAACCTGCCGCCTCCGCTTGCATTGCCCGAAGATTCTCCCTCGCCTTCTTCACATTCTTCCGCAGGGAACCGCCGTCGTTCGCCTTCTGTTGACATAACATCTCTCGACGTGACATCCATCTCTCCGCCATCCTCCATCCCGCCATGTTCCCCGCCAACAGTTGCGGTCGAAATTGCCTCGCCGCCGAAGATGATTCCTCCACTCCCTCAGCCATCATTACCTAACACCAACTCGATTACCCGCCTGAAGTCGAACAAGAAACGAAAGAAGTCAGATGCAGCCGATGCTCTGCCTCGCCTTAAGCCAGAGGACATGCCACCGAAACCGCAATATACCTACGCACAGTTATCCTATCGCGCCATCAAGGCCCTTGGAGGTAGAGCATCCTTGCAAGATATTTGCCAATGGATTCATGACACGTACGACTGGTACAAGTATTGTAATAAGGACTGGGAAGTGCGTATATTGTGTTACGTCTGTTAGGAACAATGCAGCTGAGCACAGTCTTTGATCCTTAAATTCTGTTTAGAGCTCCGTCCGGCACAACCTTTCATCTAATCGTGCCTTCAAGAAGCTTGATCGTGGCCCGGATGAGAAAGGGAAGGGTGCATTGTGGTCGATAGACCCCCAGCACGAGCATTTATTCGAGGAGCAGGATGCTCGTAAGCAGGCAGAAGGCAAACTATTCGGCAAGAAAGCCAAAGATGCTGCTCTGCTTGGCCCACCGCTCCGGCGCAGTGTCAAGGGTGAACCGAAGGGGGCACCTCTGCCTCCACCGCTGACCTCTACCCCTCTCGTCAAGCGTGAATTCCATACCTCCAATGTGTCAGCCCCTCCTCTTAGCACCACTATTCCCATCAAGCTCGCACATATCCCAGTACCTGTGGCTCACCCTCCGAGGTCACATCATACATTAAGCTTGCCCTCTTCAACCTCGATTTTCAGAGCCAATCCCATTAACTCTAGCGGACAGCCCGGTCCCTCGCAAACACATACATCAAACCCACCCCAAGCGTTAACCTCCACACTATCCCAAGCGCCGTCATCAATACCTCCTATTCCTCCTTCTGTCAGGCTGCCGATCATAGTTGGTCCAGCACCTTCGTCATCATCCGACGCGACGTCTAACCCCGCAGATGTCAAGCCGATTGTACTTCACCAGAATACCTTGATCCTCAACCCCGTCATTTTCTCTCACCTTACGCCTGAACAAGTGCGCGATCTCGAAGCTCTTGGTGCACAGAAGGCTCTGGAGATCTTGCAAGGTTATATCGTGCGTTTCTACAAGGAAAAGCTCCGTGCAGAAGGGGGACGTGGTCGCGGGCGAGCACGGGTGAAGAAGTTACGTGGCGGTGCACCAAATCCTTCACGCTCAGCTGCTCCGGCCGAGGGATTGGGTATCGACGCGCCTCTTCCAGCGCATACCGTTTCGAGCTCTGGGAGCCAGGGGACTCCTGTTGCGGCACCCTCTTCGGCCAGTCAACCGCCTATGGCGTCCCTTCAACCATCTCCGTCCGAGCAGGAGGGCCCGGGTTCACCAATCATCGTTGTTGACGATGATGACGATGATGACGACGACGACGCGCATGTGTCCAAGAAACCGCGCCTTGGGGGAGTAGGTGCATCGTGAAAGGGTACGAAGGTAGATAACGGTTGGTTGATAGACGTTTGAACATCGCGGCTCCGTCACCTCGAATATCTCATATACCATTTCTCATGGTACTAAGTCCTCCATGTGGGAGCTTTTGTTCTGCGGTACTGAGTGGGGAAGGGTGGTGTCACGCAGGACTATCCCTCTCTTTTTAGTTTGTCCCTCGTCTTTGGTTTACCTGGATTGTCACATTGCATTACTTTATATTCTGGCCGGCAAAGAACATGGTTGAATATTATGTTGTATCTATCTATCCTACCTGCAAATGGAACTGTAATACTCTGAAAGCATAGATCTTATCATCCTATCCCTGTCGGCCGAGTCGGAAGAGCGAGCTCTATTCGTGAGCACTCCGGAACGTCAGAGTAAATGACACATCTAAGCTTCGGCGCCGAATGAAGTACACCATGGAATATCGGAGCCCGCTCAATAAAAGTATACCAACGACGTCGACTGGTACATCTTCGACACATACTCTTTTCTGCTGCCTCACCTCACTCTCTCTTTGCGGCCAACTTCGACGATGTCTGAGGCGGCAGGAAAAGCCAAGGCCACTGTTCAGACGCTTGCAGACAAGGACGTGGATAGTACAGACTCTAATGCCCGTTACATGGCGTATGCTGCTCGGTTGAGGACGGCATTGAGGGCAGGGCACAGATATATTGCATACGTGCGTCCTAACTTGTGTGGATGACGGGCAGAGATAGATTAACATACAGACTAGTGATGTTGGCGAGGCCTTCAGGCCTGTCGTCCCGCCTGCTCTTGTCACGGCGGCCTATGGGATCTCATGGCTCTATCTCGGCGGGTGAGTCGTGTCTGTTGCGGTAACACAATCGTGTGAAGACTGATATAACGTCTTCTATGTCCGTGAAATAGAGACGTTGGATATGAATCGTACAAGGCTTACCGGAGGGGACCTACGCCATTGGAGGCTGCGAACTTCTCCGAACCTACACGGGTCGGAATGATAGCAGTGAAACGTGCTGTATTCCAGTCTATCGCATCTATGTAAGTTCTTCTTGTGTTATATTCTCTTTTTTTTCTTACGTCGCTGCTGTGATCCACCTTAGGGCCTTGCCTGCGCTAACGATTCATACGGCTGTCAAGCAATCGAAGAAACTCTTCGTCAACGCGACAAACCCTCGAGTGAAAACATGGGGACCAACAGCAACTGGACTTGCTATTGTGCCAGTACTACCGTATCTGTACGACAAGCCAGTCGAGCACGCAACGGACTTTGCTTTCGAATGGATAGAGAAGAAGTTGATGCAGAACCCAGCAAACGTAGAGAAGCCTCAAACTGAGGAGAGAAAGGAGTTGTAGAGATTTAGATGACCATCGTGAGCTGATCTAGTGCCTGTGGATACATGTGTCTGTGTTTTTGCTTTGTGTAATTGCAACTCTCTCTTCACACATTCGCCTGTAAAACTGATTGCATCGCAGTACGAGTCTTATGCTTGTCATAATCGAATATCGAGCCAACACCTAAAGCTAAAGGCCCGACAGGTGAGTCCTAATCGTGATCTACGTAACGATATTCGAACGGCCACACGTCTCGCCGTCACAGCATCTCAGGCTTACGTTTAGCAATGGCACACTTAACGATGACCGTTAGCCTTTTGACATTAACTTGACTAGCTTACAAGCGGTGTTTCATACATAGTCCATAAGGTGTGTGCATCATAGGTTATAGTAGGACTAGTAAGACATACGAGGAACAAAGGAGAGCATAGGATGTCCAAAATCAAGCTCAAAGTCAAATTTTAAAAAGTATTCGGCGATGTTTTGTTTGTTTTGTTTTCCACTGTGTAGGACTGCGACAACGACAGCACGAGGGCGAGATTCATATTGGACTCTTCGATCTTTTCAATATCTACTTGAATGTTAGGGAATTTAGCTATCATGGTCGATAAAATGATTTATGGGGGTAATTGTCCATCGAAACAAAAACTGACGAAAGAAACGTATTCGAAACCTTCCCAATCCGGGTATTGGGCGCTCGTTCGCATAACACCGTGACTGCGTTTCCAACTTCACACCGCCCTCGCCGCACGTTTGCTCTCAACTATCATCGCGTACTCTTCGATTCTCTTCTTCAGCTTGACCGCGTCTTTCTCCCACCTCTCGTCGACCGTGAAATCCTTCGCAGCTTGCAGGAAACCAACGAACTGCTTGGAATATGAAGGGCGTGGGTTCCGGACACCGAGCAGCACCCCGACATCAGCATCCAACGCCAGCCTCAGCGAGCGCGAGTACTTCTTTCTCCATGCCTGCTCGGCCTCTGGGCTCAGAACATCCTTGAATAATCTCTGTCCGGCGTTGTACCAGTTCTGGATGGCACAGACCCACGTATTAAATATCTTCTCCGAAGGCTTCAACGACTCCTGGATGGTCGTAGTAATCGGTTTAGCCCCGCGGTCGGAATAGTAAAGGTTCGATTCACGCGCCTGTTTCTTCGACCTCTTCGTCTTGTCCCACCCGCTCTGCGCAATAGGACGAGGGCCGAGGGAGCGTTCTTTCTTGGCCCAGTTTAGCGTATTAGACGACGAACCCGAGGCCACAGGACGGTTCTCTCGATGTGCGCGGGGTATGAAAATCCTGGGTGGGGCGGGAGGTGGGGGGGCACGCGACTTAGGATGGGGAGGCTCAATAGAGAAAGGTGTGTCATTCTGCAATAGCTCATTCTCTGTTGTTGGAGGCGCAGCGAGAGCTTTCCTATAGGCGGGAGTTCGGTACCTTTCGTCTATCGGCTCGTCTGTGAGCTCGTCCACCCCGTCTTCAGGGCCGGAACCTTTATAGCCTTCGTCGCTAGTCTGAGGCGAAGGCGATCTCACGAGATATTCAGCAAGAGGGGGCAAGCTCGAAAGTCCATCACGTGGGGAGCTCGTGTCCCCATCAGGATCCAGGGCAGGGATTGGCGACGGTGTAAAGAGGCTTCTAAGTACCTCAAGTTTGCGAGCCTCGTGTGCTGCCGAATCATCAACAGACGCCGCCTCTAACTGTCTCGCTGGCAAAACCCGTATCGGCTCTGGCGTGACAACTACGGGAGTCTGTAATGGATTGATACCATTGGAGCACTCGACATAGTCTGGTGTCTCACTGTTGGTCATGTTGTCCAATAGTCGCGTGGCGGAAGCTGTAAGAGAAACATCGCCTGCAGATGGGGTAGTTGACAGCGGAGATGGGAATGACTGGATTTCTGGAAATGAAGCAGGATCGATTGGAAGTGGGAAGATATTTGTGGATGTGTGTGAAGGACTGGGTGGAAGAAGCTGTTCTGCTTCGGGATGGACATATTTGATGAACCCATGGATGATAACATTCTGTTGTCCATTTGAAAGGGCTGATAGGTGAGAGTTCTCCTTGTGATGAGCTGAGTGAGTGACTGGAACTTGTGCTTTCTTTGCCACAGCAACATTGTCAAGCTGTGTAACATAAGACTTTGGTTTAGAAGATGGCTGTGGATAAGGAGCATATCGATGATTAGCTCTCTTGCAGCTTCTGAGAACTGTAGCAAATTGTGGATGGCAATGATTGGTGGAGTACTGAGAATTTTGGAATGCTGCTACTTTTTTGGCAGCTTTGAGTAGAACAGATTTGTGCAGAGATCTGTCTGTGTCATGTACTGGCATAGGCAAAGACTGGTTAGGATCAAGTGACCAAAATGGTTGTTGAGGTCCAAGTGGTGATGGACATCTGGTAACATGCTGATTATTGACCATTGTCAGGAGTATATTGTAATTATGAGTTTAAAAATACAAACAGAAGGATTAGGTCTTTCGATTAGTTCAGATGATGGTGACCTTGTTGCAACAAGTGAAGCAGGTAGCTGAAGTGTCTGTGTTGTAGAAAATACATTGTAGTTGAGTTTCAAAAGGAAAAAGTGCTGATGATGTTTATACCTTTGTGTCCTGTGCAGTACTAACTTTGTGTGGTGTGAGATGCACCAAAGTTTGAGAGCCTGAATAAGTTGTGATGATAATTAGATATATCAACAATTTTTTGATGATTGATACTTACCAGTTACCAAGGTCAAGTTTGCTTGTACTAGCATAGAGCCAACATGTTGAAGATTGTCCAAAATGTCTAGCTCAGTTGTAGATAGTGGCAGCAACTCTTCTACACTTGATCTTTGACTGGGCACAGTATCAGTGAATATATTTCCCTGCATAGACTGCTTTCTTGATAAGACAAGAACACTAGCTGACATGACATGCAATGACAGCAGTGATGATTGTGTAGCAGTGTGAAGTTTCACTGCTTTAGAGGTGGAACTTTTTGGAACTGAAGAGATTGTCTTGAATGAGATAAAGAGGAATAAGTTGAAGAGGGAAAAAAACATCAACAGGATTGTCAAGTTAATATATACATCGTTGTTTGGTCTAAACAAATAAAAAAAACTTTTTTGATATCAAGCTTCACATGCTAATTATTTGGTGATGACTCATTTTAGAAATAGATGAATCTAGAGCATTGGCCTAGAACATTGTACTTAAGCTAGGCCCAGTTTAGCCTGTAGGCAATAGTAACCAGCTCACTCTTTCTTTCTTGCTAAAGTTACTATAGATGTAGCTTTGCAAACACAAATTACCATCCAGATGACAACTCTATGAGAATTGACCTATTAGATTGAAATTTTTAGGCCAATTTGAGCTTGCCCAAGAGGAGCATGTGATAACAAGGGGATTTGATTAAGAGAATCCGCGACAAGGAGAAAGTATGCCGAGATAGTTCCGAGCACATATTTAGGCGCTTGTGGCTCGGAGAAAGGACCACGTCATATACAGACGGTCATGAGTTCGTGTGTACGTGCCAGCGAGGAACGGGCAGCCAGCTTGTCGACGGGACTCTGGACTGATACGGATGACAATGACGAGGACATGGCCCATCATGCATCACTGCTGAGGATAGGCGTCGATAGACCTTGGGCCCCGACTTTTGATAAGCTTTTGGCTGAGGGGGCCCGCACATCCGAGTTGTCGAGTTGAACCATGGTCCGGCAATCTGCGACCTCGTGGGTTTGTGCGACTTGAAGCACGTCGGAGCGCTGTGACCCAGCAGAGTCGCTGGTAGTTACGGCAGGAGGATGCTGAGAGGAAGACGAGTGGCTGGCAGGGTACACGTTCGACATTCTGGTGCGAGACGCAGGAATGCCACTTGCTGGCGGAGGAACTGGCGAATGGCGAAAGGAACGTGGACACACGTCATGTTGACGGTGTATTTACAGGATGATTACCTTTGCAACGACTCTAAAACCCCGGATAATAAACGTCAGATGTGAAAAGGTAAAACGCTACTGGCGGGCGCGTGGGGATGTACATGGACGAACGAGGGCATGTCGGTACGAAGACGCGATGTCGTGCGCACACTGTGCTGGTCGGGATAAGACATGGCGACGTAGATACGCACCTGGGCGACGAGGACCAGGACGAGGATTGGCCTGGGGAGGAGTGTTCACAAGACTGGCAGATGGGCAAACGTGCGTGCATCGTGTGTTGTAATGCGAGAGAGGACCCTGGAGACCGACAGATAGCGCCATGTTTGGGTTCAGCTCGCGGGAGACGGTGAGAAGAACGGCGAAGACGATGGACTGCGGACAAAGAACGACCTGGGGGAACGATTGAACGTGTGTGTCGGGAGGGCGGCGATGGGATGCGTCGGCGCCTGAGCTTTGTTGCCTGTGCCCACGTGCTTTGTTGCCTATATCGTCACGCTTGAAGAGGAGAAATCGACTCTGTCCCCGACTTCGACCTCGACTTCGACCTCGTCCTCGACCTCGTCCTCCTCGCTGTTATTACTCCACAACATCCCTACTTAACCCAAATAAAAAATAAAAAGGATTTGTTATCGACTGTAACCAAACAACTAGGATCTGCAGCAACGTTGGTTATAAGGACCTTTAACGGCGACTATATCATCCTCTTCTTTCTCCCCCAACAAAGGTCAGCTCCCTTGTCTGCCTCTTCCCTCCCCCCTTCATCGTCTAATCGCCCGCTCTCCCCCGTCTCTCCAATTCAACCCTACGCATCAAAGTTGATGGGACCTCGTACGGCAAGTCCCACCAACGACCTCACCCCATTCCACTTTCCCCCTTCCCAACCATCCGCATCGTCCTCCACACCGACGCCCTCCCGTTACTCACTTGATTCACTCAGGGACAAGACCTCGTCATCTTCTCGCACCCCTCTCTCTCGAGCCGCAACCTCACACAGAGCACCCTCACGATGGCCAGCCAATTTTCTCAATTCTGAGTCTGAGCACCCAACTGTGGATTCAAGGCTCGGTCGACGCTCACCCACTTTACAGCGCAAATCAGCCGCACGCGCAAAGTCCGATAGAGCCCTTACACTCCCATCTTCCCGCTCTGTGCTAGGTGATCTGGTACAGTCAAAGTCAGCTAGTTGTACACGACCCCTGTCCCGACGCTCCTCCTCCTCCTCTTCCTCCTCCTTTTCCTCCAATAGTCCTCCTAAATGGACACATCCTAGCCCCTCCACCGGCATTGGTCGCAAGGTCGCTGCCTCGCTGGATCTTTTCAAGGAGACCATCACAACTCCTGTTTCTGAAGAGTCCGACGCTTTTGAGGTCGCCAAGTCTATTCCATTTAGCTCACACCACGCTTCTAGCTCCTCACGTCAACTTGATGCTGCCGAAGAGCCCGAATTCGAGTTCGTCAAGCGTTCAGAGTGGCCTGACCGGGAAGCGGCAGCGGTGAGGAGGGAGAAAAGCACAACAACGTTGGAAAGGGTGAGGACGAGGGAAAGTGCGAGTTCACTGACTTCTACGCGAGATATTGAGGGAAAGAGAAGAAAGTCGGAGAGGCGTCTCTCTATACGAGACTCGTTAAGGCACGACTTAGTCCAGTGGCGGAATGCCATAGCAGCCGACCAGGATGGACGAGGGAGGCCGAGGGAGCGTCCATTCGTCTGGCCAGAGGACCATGCAGATACCCTTCAGGTTGGCTCCCCTGATTCTATGGCCTCTTCTTCGTCTGTGGCCACTTTGCAGGATTTAACAGATCACGCGGTTCCCAGTTCACCTCATCGACGTCCGCATTCCTCCATGCGTAGGCCACCCTCTCCTTCACACAGTCAGTCCGACCTCACCCCCATACTTCCTAATAACGTATTTATTCGCGCACCTGAACACGACATCCCTCCTCCTGCAACTCATGACCCATTGGCCTCCCTATCCACACCTACCCTCCCCCATTCTCTCCCCAATGAATCCTCTCCGCCCCCGTTTGTGTTTGTCCTCCCGCCATCCAATGAATCTCCGTGGTCCAGCGAAGACGAAGACGAATCTGCATGGGAGACCACATCAGTTACCACTACCACTTCTACCACCTCTGCATCTTCTCCCTTCCCGCTTTCCCCACGCCGGACTAGTCCCGCACCCCAGCCCATCGTTCGCCATCCCAGTGATGAGGACGACGATCATCACCATAGAGGCTTATTATCATCCTTTCGTCACGCCGAGCTTGAGCATGAAGATCGTGCTTTGCAACCCAGCGCAGGACTTCATGTGCCTGAATGGAGTCTCAACCTATCGCAAGAGAGTCTACCCCACATACCTCTCCGTCCGTTTAAGAACCAGGTAGGCGGCCACAGTGCGATCTATAAATTTACTAAAAGCGCTGTCTGCAAAGTGAGTTGCAAATGATCATACCCTAGACGAATAATATACTAACTTAAAATCTGTATAGCCGCTCGTGTCGCGAGAGAACCTATTCTATGAGGCAGTTGAGAGGGAGGCGCCTCCTCTGCTTGATTTTATACCACGATACCTAGGAGTCATGCTAGTGACATATCGGCGAGTTCCGCGGGGTGTTAGTGTCCAACCAGGGGCGTTGTCGGAGAAGTATCAAGAAGGTACGCTTCGTCGACCTCCCCTATCGAAGTCGTCCTCGGATATTCTTCCGTACGCTTTGAACAACGGTGTTGTGCCTGGGGACGACCATGAAGCCGCTGACGGGGATACCGATAGTGGCGAGGCAGAGATGCCTGAGGTTGTACTGGACAGGAATAGGCATATCATCCCAGAGTGGATGTTACGAGGTAGCAGGGGACGTGCCCTATCCCAATCTGCCGCCGGTACAAGCACCCACAAGCCGAGTTACGCTAACAGGCATTTGAGGAGACACCATTTTAGTGGGTACACGGCGTCGAGTCCTGACCTTGCATTGTCCGGGAATGCGGATCGTACGGCGTGCTACAGTGCCCCAGAGAATGTACGACAGTTCCAGGCTATCAAGAGTCCATTGTCGCTATCCCAAGAGTTGAAATTCAACGCCCCTACGCCGCATAACACGCCCAAGGCTTCGCCAAAGTCGTCTCCCCATGCCTTTCACTCAACCTCACCTCTTCGGCCACCCTTGCGGCCACTGGTGTCTGATTCTCCTGGTATGGTCTCGCCTAGTTCTTTACCGGTGTCAGGCTCGCTGAGTTGGTGCGGTGGTACTGGGTCTACCACGGTCAATACGAAGTTCAAGGATCATGTCTTCAGCACACTCTTCCGGCGGCTCGTCAAAAGGCGCCATAGCAGCGCACGACCAGAGGACGATGGAGATGTTGCTGATGTCGAAGGAGACGGGGACGATGATCTGAGGCCACATAGGAGACAGAGTAGAAAGAAGTTGAGTCAGCTGGAGAGGTTGCGTTTCGAGGAAGGGCTGACATTGGGTCAGAGTCTGAGGAGAGCGAGGAGCGAGGAACGTCCCGATGCTCAGCCATCGGATATTTTTCCGTTTGAGGAGTATGACGCTCACGACGACGACGATGTAGAGAAGCAGTCCTCGAGATCTTATGGTGCTGGAGACAACAACAAGTCCTCGTCATTTGTCGCGCGCTCCCATCGACGCAAGTCGCCTTCACCTCCTATGCGACATCGTGGGTTTTCGTTGCTGTCGCACCCACATCTGGCTACAGAACATCCTTCAGTGATGCAGGGTGAGGATACTTCATCAGATAGCTCCATAACGCGACAGAACCATTTTATTTTGATGGAGGACCTTACCGGACGGTTGAAGCATTCGTGTGTATTGGACCTGAAGATGGGTACGCGTCAGTATGGGATGGATGCGACACCTTTGAAGAAGAAGAGCCAGCGCAAGAAGTGCGATCGTACGACGAGCAGGAGTTTGGGTGTGAGAATTTGTGGCATGCAAGTGAGTGTGTGTTTTGCGCTTTTTTACTCCCTGGGTCGTTATCGCGATATAAAATCCACGGTGCAATCCGATGGTTGGCATCGGTCCTTTATACTTGATATGTATGCCGCCCGATGCGTTGAAGTTGATGTTGTTGTTGTATGTTGTCCTTTGTCACACATATATGGATGCGGTGGAATGTGCCTTGGAACTAGTTTTGGATTAGCCTCCTTGTGATGTCCGCTGCCGTCATCTATGCTAGCTGTCTATACCCTTAGCTAACTATCTTTCTCGTTTCCCTATCTTCTTTTAGGTTTGGAACCATGTCACGCAGTCGTACATTTCCCAGGACAAATACAAAGGCCGTGAAGTACGCAAGGAAGATTTTCCATCTGTTCTCGGGTCATTCCTGTACGACGGTGAGCGTTTGCTCGTGTACCAAATCCCAGTCATCCTCCGCAAGCTGTATGCTCTCGCCCGCATCATCTATCGGCTCAAAGGATTCCGGTTTTACGGATGCAGCCTGCTCATGATTTATGACGGTGACCGAGAAGCCCAAGAAGCCTTTCGCGCGACCAGCATGGACAGCCCGAGCTCGCGCAGCAAGCGTGGGGAATCACTTGAGCGTCAGATGGACCTACGTGCCCCTGGTGAAGCGATCAAGTACGCTAGTCGTGTGCCGCAGCTGCGTCGCGCTCGGAGTGAAGATTTGCTTGTTGGGCCCGTGGCCAATCGGAGTGGGCGTAGAAGGAAACGTGGAGAGGTGCAGATTCGTTTGGTGGATTTCGCACATACGACCACTGGCCATGATTGGTTGTCGACTCCGCCGCCAACGGATCGTTTGGACACGGAGGAGGTGTCGAGCGGGAAGGGGTACCAAGCAGAAGTGGACCCTGAGACTGGGCTGATCTACGCGCGGTTTCCTCCGCATTATCCTGGCGAGCCTGATCGTGGATTCTTGTTTGGGCTTATGAACCTTTCGGAGACTTTGGAGACTATCTGGAACGAAGAGCGTCTAAGACGTATCAAGGCTGCGAGGGACCATCTGTCGAATGGGGATGATGACGAGCAGCTCCCGCCGTTGTCTGTGGAGGGCAAGGAAATTTTCAGGGAGATTTTTGCTATTGGGGAGGATGAGGTTGACCTGGGGAACATCTCGACGTAGAGGGCCAACCAGCTTACTCTGCCTGTTGCTCGTCCCTTCACGGTGGCGATGCATGTGCCATATTCATGCTCACATTCTTCTTACTTCTGCGCTAGCATACATACTATACTTATCCCTGATTTGTGCCCCCCCCTTTTAGTCCTTATTATACCTTCTTTTCTCGCCCCCTCTTCATTCTTGCTTTTCCTCGAGCGTCATGGCCGTGTCATAGTTTATCGGCTGTCGCTCTTTTATATCATTCATAGGCAATTTCATACTTCTTTTATTTTGTGCGTTCATGTGTCCTTTTACGTTCACAATGACCGTTTTGTTTCGTCTCTCAAGATCACTGTTCCATGTTGTTGCATTGACTCCCATAGAAGTCTCTCATGTTCATGTTTTCGCTATGCTTTGTGCTTACTCTAAGAAGTTCGGAACAAACTTAACGGTGCCTGCTAAACGCTGGAATACATTCTTTATGCGTTAACAGTGAAAGATTATGTTTGCAGGCTGAATGAGTCGGTAAGAGAAAATCGTACACAGTCGTAGAAGTGCGAACGACGGGGTTCAATTAGCTGGTCGATTAGATAACAGTATGCACGGCCTTCAAAAGGACCAAAGCTACTTATTGCATGTTACTTGACTTGACACGGAGACAGTGGTCCAATCCTTGGCGTTGTTCAAAGGTAAGAGGTATGTGGTTGGCTTGGTGTTATCCTCTAGTAAATGCAGCGTTTTATTGCGACATCAGTATGAGGTACTCTAGTCTGACTCGGCCTCAACGTATTTGTGGCGGATGTCCTTCCATTGTTTCTGATCAGGCATGACAATATAGTTAGCTGACAATTACAATGCAAGCCTGAGGACAGCACGCACGCCCTGGTTCCACCTATCCCAGAAGGAAGTAACGCCGAGGTCAAAGCCAACACCGAAGGCGAATGCACCGGCAAAGATGGTAGTGACATAAACGCCTATAATTCAAGGTGAATTAGTATACGTGACGAGCCTCTATAGTTGCATGAATATATAGGTGGCTAGGGGGGGTGCTCACTGTTGCGCTTCACGAAGACGTTGTAGAAGGTGTTCGCAATCTAGAGGGTTAACTGAGATGAGCAGAGTGCTATTACCGCTTGTAGGATGTTTACTTACACTCATGGCTGCGTTAAGGAGAGGTGTAACTTAGGGACGGAGTGGTGGTCGCTGTTGTGCGCGTTGAAGTCGCCCGTGTCCGTCCGCGTCGAAAACCTAGCGGAGTTCCAACTTCTGTAATAGGCGCTCCCGCGACAGCGTCCACTCCTGCTCTACTCGTTACTCGACCCAGTTATATCTCGACGCGTTCAGTCTCGCTGGGAACGTGTTCGTTGGGTGGGTTACGACGAACTACGACCATGTCTCTTCTTACTCGTCTACGGATACCGCAAAGCCGTGCAGCCCGACCTCCACATCTTCATGCTCAGGCATTGGCCATACGGCTCTCTTCGCACAAGGCAGAAAGGCCAGCGAAGCAGCCACCCAACTCCGATGGACTATACTCGTTCTCAGATGCCATCCTCGATGCAGTTGGTACGCTCCCTCAGCGGGTAGAAGACAACCCACCTGCCGCGCCCGCCACAGGGTATTCAAAACCAAACCCAGCCAAGCCCAACGCACTTAAAACGGCCACACTTGCACCAAACCCCCTCCGAGATTCGATGGTAGTAGCGGCCCCGGATGTTCATATGTATCGGATGTACGTGAAGGCGACCAGGAACAACATTATTATTACCTTCACAAGACCGAACGGGGACCCGTTACGGACACACACGGGCGGGTCGTGTGGGTTCAAGCATGTTAACCGGTCAACGCACGAGGCGGCGCATCAGTGTACAGTGAAAATGTTCAAGACGATACAGGAGGTTATTTTGCCGAAGGAGCCAAAGATGGAGCTGCATTTATTGGTCAGTGGGTTTGGGAAGGGGAGAGATGCGGTGAGGCAGGCATTCTTGGGGACTGAGGGAGAGGTGATACGTCCATTAGTGGCGAAGATTACGGATAAGACACCCATAAAGATTGGAGGCAACAGGGCGAAGAAGGCGAGGCGAATATAGGTTGAGATTGACCTCTGTGGTGTGTATCTTGGCTTTTGTTTCTATGACTTTTATAGCTTATGCTTTGCACTTGTCAGCTTCTGTGCCAAAACTCATCTATGTCGGGTCAGCAGCTCGTCTGCAGTACTTGGAATTTGGACGATGAACGCCAGCGTTGGACTCCCGCTGAGATCATCCTCCTCATTCCACACTGTCGCGCAACTAGATGGCTCCCACTGTCCATATTCTCTTTGTATAATTTATACGAACACAATAATTGCTGGCCACTTTCAGACAACATGGTCTGCGCTTGAGATTCGAGTCCACTACTGTACTCTACTTATTATTATTTCTTGAGTCAGCGCTTGTGTGTCAGGTTTCTTCGACTGCTGTGCCGCTGACGTCCACCGACCGGCATGCGGCGCGTCCGCAGGCCATGCCGCGGGGCCACGATCCCAGTCTCCGTCCTTTTAAGCACTCTCGCCTCAACCACCACCATATCCGCCTCCAGCACCAAGCACATTACCCACCGACTATAATTCTCTTGTAATCGCCATAGCATCCCGACTTCAACGCCTCACACCTGCCGCACGGTTCCTACCTCCAGCCATGGCGGAAATCATCACAGATGCAATGCCTATTCCCCTTCCACCGGCGAAGGATATTCCCTCGAACTTCGTATCGAGTGTGAAGAGCTGGTATGTACTCTGGAAACAGGTCATCATAGCCTTTTGTCTAATTATTACCAGGTGGTCCGCGGGCGATAAGGAGAGTGCAGCGGCCGAAGAGAGATTACTTCGGTGTGCCACCTTTTCTTTCATTCCTGTCTCTATCGCTGACTTATAGGTTAGGAAACTCCCTTATTACCGACCCTCAGCCTCCTCACCAGCTTCAACGAGTACACAATCCCTTGAGGCATATAGTTCCAAGGTCGAGCTCACCCAACCCAAACAATACCTCAATACCCTCACGATCGCCTCCACCGAACCTTCAGAGAATGCACCGCCACCTGCTGTTATGTTACATGGATACGGCGCTGGCCTTGGGTTCTTCTTTCAGAATTTCGCCTCGCTCGGGCAATGGGCCGCAAGCCGGAATAGTGCAGTCTACGCCGTCGACTGGCTGGGCATGGGACGCTCAGCACGGGTGCCTTTTGTTGTCAAGGCTAAGCGTGAAGACATCGATGGACGTGTAAAAGAAGCAGAATCGTTCTTCGTTGAGTCTCTAGAAGATTGGCGTCAGAGGATGGGGCTGGAAAAGATGACGTTAATTGGTCATTCGTTGGGAGGCTATTTGAGCGTGGCATACGCGTTGCGATACCCTACCCGCGTCAGTAAATTAATTTTGTTGAGCCCCGCCGGTATTCCACAGGACCCAAATATGTCTGTGCCGACTAGGGAGCTGACGGACAGTCCACGAACTGCGAACGGTGACCTCACAGAGTCTGCGTCGCAAGGGAGTGCAGGTTCATTAAAGTCGGACCAGAAGGAGGCCAAGCAGAAGGAAAGTAAGACTAGGAGGCTGATTACCCATCTCTGGGAAGAGGGATGGAGTCCATTTCAAGTTGTCCGCACATTAGGGATGTGGGCTCCGTTATTTGTCGGGAAGTACTCGAGTCGGCGATTCATTGGTTTGGGCATGGAGGACACGAATGCGATGCATGAGTACATTCTGAATATTACGTTGGCGAAGGGCTCGGGAGAATATTGTATTTGTGAGTACCATCATACACTCATGTAGCTATATTATCTGACAGATATCTGTGCAGCGCACCTCCTCGCTCCGGGAGCTCATGCCCGCAGACCCATGGTGGATCGCATTCACGATATCAAGGTCCCTGTAACCTTTGTTTGTAAGCGGTACATCCTGATGAGCATTGGGATTTTCCTAACACAAGCATTAGATGGCGACCAGGACTGGATGGACTGTGAAGGTGGTACGGCCTCGATAGAGAGGATGCGTCAAGCAGGCAACGGTAAGGGTAGAATGTACATCATCCCCCACTCTGGTCATCATGGTGAGCTCTACGATTAATCTATTCACCCCCATCGATCCGTACTCACGTCCGCCTGCAGTCTATCTAGACAATCCCAGAGCGATGAACGATCTCCTCATCAAAGAGCTCAATCGTGACCTTTAAGGTCGTAACTAGACAACGTTAGAGACAAAGAAAGGACATTTGCCTGTGGCGCACGATTTTTTTGGATTAGAGAGGTTTGCAGAGAGTTTTATTGACTTTTAGATGCCATTCACACGCACCCTTGTTCTTTCTTGGGTTTATTTGTGTATCAAACTAATATTCAGGATATATTATTTATCTAATTGAATCTCTTCATTCAGCGACGTTTACCACACCTTTTGCAAGCTTTTGTCCACTGTGAATATGCCGCGTACACGTGAGTCCAATGATGTCGTCCATGTCATACATATTTAAATCGCTAATTAATAACCGTCATTGCGATGGTACAACAGCGTCGCTAGATCTAGTAATCCTGCTGCTACTTTAGGCAATAGTCCTGAACTGGGACGATGCTCCACCTCTTTGCATCAAAGCTCTTCCGCTTTCAGCAGTTGTCACCTCTGAGGCCTTAGGTATAAAAGGGACGACGTTCAGCATGTCCTTGCGAACTGAAACACCCCCTTCTTCTCCCCTCTCCTTCCCGGCTCTTACCAAACTTGAAGCAGAGAACTTGAGCGATGGCAAAGAACGAACTCGAATTCAAAGGCTATGCCCTCACAGGTCGATCTGGTCTCCTTGATCGTCTGTGGTACTCGCATCCCTAACGCTCCATACAGATCCCGCGAATCATCTTGATTTGAAAGTAACCGCTTTCCAACCGAAATCGTTCAGTCCCGATGATGTTGAGATAGCTATCACCCACTGCGGGGTCTGCGGCTCAGATTTGCACACCCTCAAGCAAGGCTGGGGCGAAAGCCATCTCCCTCTCATCGTCGGGCACGAGATTGTTGGTAAAGCAACACGCGTCGGAGAGAACGTCATGGACATCAAAGTCGGAGATCGCGTCGGGGTGGGAGCAAAGATTGGGAGTTGCATGCAATGCAGGCCGTGCAATGATGAGTACGAGAATTATTGCCCAAAGGGCATCTCGACATATGTGAGTCCCTACCTCCACCCACCATAGTCGTGTGCCATGTATTGCAATTGGGTGCCCGTGATTGATTTATACACGTTGGCTCACACACTTACAGAATAGCGTATATTCCGATGGCGTAGTTTCGCAAGGAGGGTACTCTACGGCTATTCGTGCCCAGAAGGAGTTCGTTTTTCCTATTCCCGATGCCATTGAATCTCGTCACGCTGCATCTATGTTGTGCGGGGGTCTTACTGTATTCTCGCCCCTCAAGACTAACGGAGCCGGACCTGGCAAGAAGGTCGGTGTCATCGGTATTGGAGGCCTCGGCCACTACGCAATCCTGTTCGCAAAGGCCTTAGGCGCAGAGGTGTGGGCTTTTACTCATTCGCCCGACAAGATTGAAGACGCGAAGGAGCTCGGTGCTGACCACATCGTGGATACCAACAATAAGGTTTATCTCATTTTGTTCCACTTGCTGTGCCCCTCACTCATCCTCATGACGAAGGATTTTGCACAAGAAAACGCCAACACCCTAGACCTCTTGATCTCAACCATGGACGCGACGCCGCAGCTGCCTATCAAAGACTTCCTCACTATGCTTTACGTCCATGGCAAGCTCATCAACGTAGGCCTTCCCGATACCAATCAACCTCTTCCCACCCTGCACGCCTTCGATCTTGTGCCAAATGGGGCACTTATCGGTGGTTCATCCGTTGGGTCGAAGAAAGAGGCTATAGAAATGTTGAGGGTCGCTGCCGAGAAGGGTGTGAAGCCCTGGATTGAAGAACTTCCTATGAAAGACGTGAGGAAGGCGCTTCAAAGTCTTGGAAACAACAAAGTCAGGTATCGCTATGTATTGACGCAAGACCTGGATAACGAGAAGTGCTGAGGACGAAAGTCTTCACTAGCAACTAGTTGCCTTTTTGAGTAAAGATCAAATGCATGTTGTAGTAACGTAAACACCGTGGTCGTTCAACGTTCAACGTTGACCAACCGGCGCACTCACCGTCTCTTGTCACTCTCGCACCGCCTTTAATACACCCTCATTGACTTAACTGTGTTGTGCTGCGATTGCCTCAAGTGTTGTCTCGCCGGCGTCGACTGTTTGTGGCCAACTGTCCTATTCATCTACCACCA
This sequence comes from Irpex rosettiformis, assembly GCA_022160335.1. Lineage (NCBI taxonomy): Eukaryota > Fungi > Basidiomycota > Agaricomycetes > Polyporales > Irpicaceae > Irpex > Irpex rosettiformis. The sequence goes on from MU274904.1 coordinate 65,799, forward strand.
ACACCACCCACCACCATCACTTGAAGATGGGCAAAGGCAAACTAAAGAACCTGAAGAATGGGCGCAAGATGTACGACGACGACCCAGGGTGTAAATATCTTGTCATCGAGAATCCGTGGCCCCGCTGTACAATGGTTTCGAGAAGAACCAGCTTTTGGTTCGACCACGTCGGTGCATGGCTATGGTATGCATCCAACAAAACTTTGCTACCTGACGAGATCTTGCATATCGGTACGGTGCGTACTACGAACTATGGATATCCGGCTACAAGGGATAGACCACCAGACGAGTGTGCGTGCGCTGTTATTCTGTGCTGATCTGGGGACTGTAGAAAATCGAAGTAATCGTAAAGTTTTCGGACAAGTTGGACGTTTCATGCCTGCTGGGAGAACACGACTGGAGTAGGATAACCCTCAAGGAGTCTGTGCCTCCTGATGGCTCGTTTTCATACATCTTTGAATATGACTATGGGATGAAAGGGCACCCGGACGACCGTGAGTTCCTCATTGCTAATGGAACACCTGCTATCAAGATGTTCATGCATCGCAGACCAATGGATGGGCCATCCTTTGCCGGACCTCAGTAAAGATATTGCCCTGCAGAATAATGCACTGCCCATCCGACAACCTTATCCTCCGCCTGCGTGGGCTGATTGTAGAAATTGGAAGAGATCATGCAAAAACCTTGCGTTACCTATGCCCACCAACAAGCCGAAACCTACTCCGGCCACTCCACAGATACTTCAACCTGTCGTGAGTCTGAAGATTCAGTAGGATTGTTCTTAAGAGTTTACTTCGAAGAAGGCATCAGCGCAGGAGCAACAGGCAGTGCCATCCTCCATATTCGCCGGTCTGGCTGAACACATACCAGATAGGCCTCAGCAAGACGCACCGTCTACCCAAGAGGTGCCTGTGAATAATTCTTCTCAGCCTCACCCTGGTACGGTAATCTTTCTGTACGTGAGTAAACAGACGATGACGGATCATTGCGCGTAGGTCAATTATACACCAAGAAACTCGATCCGGAAGACGAAGGTCAGTGCAGCCAGCTATTTTAATTGCCGGGCGAGTAGCTCATACACTAGCAGAAACATTGGCAGCACGACTATTAAAATCAGAACCACAAGATCAAAAGGTTCCGTTGGTCAAGTTGGAGGCTGGTTTAGGTACGTTAATCGACGTTTTGTCTGCTCGTCTGCTGACCGTGTGTTCTGGTTCATTTTCAGTAAAATCAGAGTCTGTTAATGATCCCTCTCCAGAAGCGCAAGCACAGTATGAAGCTTGGAGACGTTCTATAGGCGCACAAAGCGCTGAAATTAAGCAAGAGCCTGGTCGCAAGGTAGTATCTGCTGTTAAGGCAGAACCTGGGGTTGCGAAGCCTGATACCAGTGGTAGGCACTCCCATAATCCGATTTCTCTGCGCTTAGGCCTCTCATCCATGCCAGTAGAGAAAGATGCTTCAACAGAGATGCAGAAATTGTACGCTGAATACGAGAGAACACGCTCCGCGGGGGCCCCCTCTAGTGAATTATCTGTGGATAGGGAGAGTGAGTGACTGCTGTGACTTGGATTCTGTTTGGATGTAAACTTTAACACAAATATTTTAGCGGACGGTGTTAAACCTGAGCAAGAAACTCAGACACTACCGTCGAGTTTTGAGGGGCCGAAAGTAAAGCCCGAAGAGAATGGTACAATTTATGATAGATCTTGTCTATGTATGCGATGCTAATGTGCCTTCTTTTCTTATGATCCCATAGATCCCACCATTAAGCCTGAACCTAGAGGTATGTAACATCGTGTAGACCTGTTACATCGTCTGACTTGACGAAGGGTCAGGGGTGGATCCACGTAGGAGAGGCAACACGACAGGTAGTATTCCCGCAATTCAATAGTAATCGAAACCAGTACTGATTTTACTCATCACAAGCTGCGGCAGACCTCAGCAGAACGACGGGAGTGAAAAGAGAAAGCAACGCCAACGACCCCGGTCAAGGTCAAGGTATGTCTTGTTATTTGAGTTACATGTAAACCCTTGATCAAAGACCTAATCGCGTGCTGTTCAGAATACGTGAAGAGAGTTAAGATTGAATAACAGGTGTAACGTTTCGATCTAGCTAAGCTCACTAAATTTCCGTGTATGCTAGCTACATATCGCCTGGCTATATACGCTGTGCAAAAGTGCAAGGCAACCCTATTGCGAATATTCGCTTTTATGATAATTCTAGAGTCCTTTCTAGAGCTTCCTTAGCACGGCATCGAGGGCCTCCTGTGTCGTAGCCTTCCCACCAAGGTCAGGTGTGAGTACCTGACCCTCACGAATGACTTGGTCGACAGCCTTATCCAACCTATCTGCGGGAGCGCCGTAGCCGAGGTGGCGGAGCATGAGAGCCGCGGAGCGGATAGATGCGATGGGGTTGGCGATGTTCTTGCCAGCGATATCGGGGGCTGAACCGTGTACGGGCTCACCCATGACGAAGCTGTCCCCAGCGTTGATGGAGGGAACGAGCCCTAAAGAGCCAACGAGCGCGGCAGCGGCATCCCTATCGGATAATGACGGATCAGGACAATACAGAGAGACAGGCAGTTCAGCCTTACGAGATGATGTCTCCGTAGAGGTTGGGAGCGACCATGACATCATATATCCTGAATACTGTCAGTAAAATCTCGCAAAAAAATAAAATTGAAGCTTACTGAGGCTCACGGAATAGTCTGCATAGAAAAACGTTGGTTAGCTCGGCCCTGTCCAGACTGAGGAGGACTTAGACTTGCCTGTAGACAGCGCTGTCTACCAATTGTTCAGCAATTGTCACGTCATCGTATCGGCCAGGGTTTTGTTTGGGGATGGCTCGTACAGTCTCACGGAAAAGACCATCGGTCACGGAGAGCACATTGGACTTGTGAATGATAGTCAAGTGCTAAAACGTTCGAAGTATTAATAGAAATATGATGATACGTGAACTATCGTAACATACCTTACGAGGCCTAGCTCGTGCAAGCTCGAAAGCCATTCGACCGATACGTGCAGATGCGCGTTCAGTAATAAGGCGAATTGCACGTGCCTCACGACCACTCTCCGTAGATTTTATCTCTTCTTGCTTGACGTACTTCAGGAGGGATGTATTAGAAGGACGAACAATTTATAACACGCATCGACCGACCAAACATTCCGTGTTCTCACGAACGACAATGAGATCTACGGAAGGCTTATCATTTGGGTTAGGTGCAACCTGGCAAGGGAATCTCAGCCATATACGCAAGGGAGAGCGTACGAGTGTCTCACAGAAACGACCGGTCGGATATTGGCATAAAGATCCAACTTTTTACGAAGGGCGACAATCGGAGAGGAATATCCAGTGACACGCTTCGAAGGGGAGCTTTTTTCTGATGTTCAACACATTGTGCGCTGTATTGGACCGTTGAACTAACCTGACGGAGCCAAACAGAGCACAGTCACACTCTTTCAAAGCTCTAATAGAATGGTTAGAATACCGGGACATTGAGCTTGACAACTATAGGACGTACTCAACAGTTTCGTCAGGCAGAGCAGTACCTGTCCTAGTGAACAACTCGAATCCTGCGAGGAGGTCAACGAATTCGGGTTTGGGGATGTCTGAGCCAAGGGCTTCGATGGCAGCTCGCGCTGCAGGAATAACTTCACGACCTATGCCATCTGCAGGGACCAGACCAATTTTGAGAGACTGGCGAGTAGCTGAGCTGAAGTTTCGTCGAAACACTTGTTGGAAGGCCATCCTCGCGGTAGCTGGTGACAGGGTTGAGAGCGAGACCGTTGAGTTAAAGATTCTAAAGCCTGTTAATAAATATCGGAGTTAATAGCCGAGTCAGACGAGGTTTGTCCAATTATATACAAAAATAATTCGTTAGACTTCAACGATGGCAAGATGGCCGAGCGGTCTAAGGCGCTACGTTCAGGTTTGACCAGTTTCGTAGTCCGAAAGGGCGTGGGTTCGAATCCCACTCTTGTCATAGGCACTGACAATTGAGTTTTTTTGCGGATAGACTAGCCCGCAATGTAGCGACATAGTCGAAGAAATGATATAATCTTGGGGGCCACTTCGATAATTTCAATACAATAAAAAAGATACCATATACACAATGGTGGCACAAGACCAAGGCGTGGATCGAACACGCGGCAACGCGATTTGCAATCGCGCGCTCTACCACTGAGCTACATGGTCTTATTAAACGCCAAGCGTTTGGCGATTTCGTTGGGGCCAATATTTGCCAGAACGTTTTGGCGGCAGAATTGAGTGTACATACTAATGCACATACGAAACTGTCTCCTCATCAACAGAGATGATAGCAAAGGGTTAGTAGTTGAACGTTGAAGACGTTGAAGAGCGGAATGCAGCGATGTCGTTACACACATGCTGGAATTTTCATTTCCCAACTCAAGGGAACTGTTCATGTTTCAGGAAATGCAGCACTTTCGAAGAATTAGTTCAGCTACGTCGTGGCATGCGAGGGTGACGAGCGCGCCGTACCTTGTGTCATTGTGCTACATGAATACAAGTAGCACGTTTTATTTCGAATCATGAGAAGTACATTGAGTTAATAGTTCTAGTAGATCACGAGCCCGCTGCTCTCTCGTTGTAGATTGGAAGGAAGCTTTGGCCATATCCGCAGCCCGTTGTTTCTTTTCTAAAGGAGCGTCATTGGATGGAACATCGGGTTTATCTGCTTTAGATTCTTCCGACTGCTCTAGTGCAGCATCTCGACATGACTTGATAAGTGCCTAGATAAGATATAGTTAGCGACCGTGACGTTCGGTGTGCTTTCAGAGCTGAGTACGGTACTGACGTCTCGCGCTCCTCCCTGTACCCCAGACATATAACGGTTCGCAAGAGGAACATAGTCATCAGGTATCTGGTGATTTTATTTGTATTAACATAAACGTTATAGATGATCCAATACTCACTGTTTCTTCAGACAGTACATTTCGTATCAACCAATTTTGTCGGGCTTTGTTAAATTTCCAGTTTGTGGGATTATGAGCCTGGGTATATGCATAGGAGAGAGCTACTAAACAGTGAGTAAAGTCGAAAGCGGGGATCATCAATGAGTACGCACCCCTACTGGCCTGCTCGGATAGTGATTCGTCTGTCGAAGGATCTTTGAAGCCGTGTCCAGAATGTTTTCGATTTTTCTTCTTCTTTGGCTCTTTCTCGCGTTCCACTGTGGCCGTTGTGAGGACATGGTCGGAATAATTTGACTTCTTATGTCTCTTTTTGCTCGCTTGAGGGTCTGCTAACTCTGGTGTCGTGGTTGGGTCAGCACTTTCCTTCGCGGGTTCAGGCCGCTCCTTTTTCTTGTGCTCCTTGGTGTCCTCCTCGACGCTCTCAGACTCTGCTGCAGCGATATCTTTGTTCTTCTTTCGTTTCTTCGGCCTGCCCTGTTGTACCTCATCCTCACCGTGCTCTCCCTTATGCTCTGCTTCCGCCTCCTCTATCTTCTTCCGCTTCTTCTTTTCTTTCTTCGCTACAGCCTCTGCGTCGCCTGTACAGACCTTCCTGGATTTTCGTGACTTACTGACTATTGGTTCAACTTCGTCTATAGCTTGCCCAGAGTTGGTAGATGAATCGAGTTTAACGACCATGGGAGTGTTTGGAAGACCTGTGAATTGCCGAGGGTACCACTGGCATTGATCAAAATCTGAGATCTGCTGGAGACGTGTCTCGCGTCAGCTTGCTCTCGAAACCGCTTACCTTACCTCTTGTTCACATACCACCATCTCCTTCGTCTCTCTTTCAGCCTCTTCGTCCGTTCGCTCTCTCCTACGACATCGATTCATGGGTCTCTCGTTTTCATCGTTATACAACTCACTCACTTCACTTGTGCATTGGAGTAAAGAGCAGGATGTCCGGATATTGATGCTCGGTCTCGATGCCGCGGGAAAGGTATATGGTCTCGTTATCCACACTGGGGAATGCTTGTATTGACTCTTGATATGAAGACAACGATCCTGTACAGGCTACAGGTACGAATACTATACAATGTGTTTCAGTCGATATATTCAGTCTCATGTTTAGATCGGTGAAGTTGTTTCCACTATTCCAAGTAAGCTATTCTTCCTTGTTTGTCAAGCGAAGTATTGTTATAATTGTTTGTCTTCAGCTATCGGTTTCAACGTAGAAACAGTAGAGGTGCGCGTGTTTCGTAGTTCATTCAGAGTAGTTTCTCAAGCTGCTGCTCTCGTGCAGTATAAAAACATCAAGTTTCAGGTGTGGGATATTGGCGGGCAGTCGAGTATAAGGTGAGTGTCTCTGTTGTTATATAGTGTATGTAACGTCAAGTCTCGCTACTACAGACCGTATTGGCGTTGTTACTTCCCGAACTCGTCGGCTATAATCTATGTTATCGACTCGTCCGATCGAGATCGACTATCAACATCACGCACAGAGTTGCTCACAATGCTCTCGGAAGAAGAACTCGCAGGTGTACCCTTACTCGTATTTTGCAACAAGCAAGATGTCGAAGGTGCTCTGAAGCCTGAGGAGATCAGCGAGCAGCTTGGACTTGCAGGAGGGGAGAAGGGCCGTGATTGGAGCGTTAGGGGCAGTTGTGCAACCAAGGGGGAGGGCTTGGAAGAGGGTCTTGACTGGTGCGTTGAAAGGCTTTTAATCCCGTTTTGCAACTTACTAATACTCTTTTACAGGTTAGTAAATGCGATCCAAAAGAAGTGATAACTTGATTGCCTTTCTCGTGGCTCTTCGTTGATATCTATCGCTCCACACGTACTTCTTCGGGACATTATGCTAGTTTATCATACGCTGTCTGTACACCACCTAATTGCTCATCTTCGCTCTCTCACAGCATCTTGTCATTCGCATGGCCAATTCGGTAAAACGTTCGTCTCATTACATTTACAGTTAGATCGCCCATGCCCCGACACAAAGTTCCGATAACAAAATCTCCTTACTGTTGCTCCCTTGCCCAACACCAACTCCATTGCATCTTGTCGGGATCCTCTTCGCATCTCCTGTACGTCCCTATATCTGATCTCCAGACTCTTACAGTCCCGTCGTCTGCGCAGGTAGCCAAACTCCCCGGCACCCAATCCACCGCGCCGACCTCCCCTTTCTGCCCAAACAATTCAACCGCATCCCCACGCGCATCTGTGCATGTCGAAGGATGTGCACGTGCCTTAGAAGATCCTGACACGTCGAACAGGTATGCACAGCCATCCTTTTGCCCCCCGCTTGCGAGCCATCGTCCACAGGGCGATATTGCTAGACGGACATAGAACGAGTTCGTGCGCATGTTTTCATCTCCATAAGACCATCTGTCCAAGCTAGGATCGGTTGTCCGGCCGGAGAGAGGTTCTAGCGTCGCCATGTCATATGTGTGAATCCTGGAGTCGTTGGACAACGCAAACAGGAGGCCTGTTGTGATGCCTGTACCCGGACTCATGCTTGTAATCCCTCGTGCTCTCCGTGTTCCCCTGTAGAGGGTTGGATCGTCGCTGGACACATGTGCGGCTGAAGCAACGCTTTTTAATGTCGGTTTTCTGCGGGTTGACCGTCGTTTAGTGTCGATGTATCTCAGGTCCCATTGCCGCAAAATTCTACAGCAAGTTAAAGGTCATGAGCTTATCGTATCTAGGTGTGTACTAAACATCTACGCACCCATCATACGACCCACTACTAATCAGACTGGGCGGGCCATGGTCAGCGAACAGGAGACTTGTTACACCTCTCGCAGGTGGCGCAGTCAGTTTTCCCTTCCTTGGTAAAACCTTCCTCTCGGTGTCATGCGACTTCGGTATCACTATCACAGGCTTCATATCATACCCTAACCGTAGATCCCATACACAAATCATCCCGTCTCTGCTGCCTGAACATATTACATCTCCAGCTCGAGTTGGGTCCCAGGCGACGCATTTGACTGTGCTTGTGTGGTGCGTGAAGCGTGCTGTGGGTGTAATTCCATCTTTTGAGACAGTGGAGATGCAGAGCGATCTGTCTGCTGAGACTGTAGCCAGCCGCATATCATCAGGGGACCACTGAACATCAAATACTCCATTTTCATGCGGCTGGAATGTGCATCGTTGTGGCTCTGGAAAGGAGTGTTATCCGGGTTGTGAACGGTTCAGCAGCCTGCGCTAGGTGCTCACCAACATCCCACTCATGACGTTTAGACGTGTCAAGTACATGTACCGCACCTTCCTCAGTCGTCACAGCAAGCAACGAGTTTTCACCACGCTTCGAGTTATGGGAGTACGCGCATGCGTATGGAGGGCTCATGTACGACGCGTTGCTCATTGAATGGAGCTTGAACATATCGGAACGATTACACGACACGTAAGACTCGAGTATCGGTCGCGTAGAATCTATATAATATATCCGTAAATATATTCATTGTTAGGTTTGCTACGATGACTCACATGAAGGTAGATGCGATACCGCGCAAGGCCTCATGCTCATCCTCATGTTCATAATCCCAAAAGTTGTCAGATTCCGCGGCCTTCTAATAACCACTGGCAGAGAATCTTCATCGTCTGAATCTTCATCGTCACTTTCATCTGTCCCAATAGTCTCCTCTCGTTGTACCTTCACGCGTTTTCGCGGCGAAGGCCCTTCTAACGATACGACTAGTGAACGTTTGTGCTCCGCTAAAGGAATTAGAGTGTTGTCGGTGACCTGGTCGCCGTCATGTTTGCCTGTGTTGGTCTTGTTCACGAGGGGTGGTCGTAGTGGTGAGTCCATGAGTGGGATGAGGGTCAACAAGTGAGATGGTGCAGACGTTAATACGCGACCATACTAAACGCGCCTTGCACGTGAGCGCGTATTCATATTCCAAATCAATGATATTTGGTAAGTTATGGCCATATACCTAAGTAAAGCAGGAAGGATCGTGCCATTCATATTCCAGCTCGTGTTCCCTTATATCACTCAGGACATAGTAAAGCAGCCAATGTGTTATTCAAAACCACAGCTAGATACTCGAAGACCTGTTTTCCGCATGCAGTTCAAGGAACAACAGAACAATCCCGTACTCATGATAGTAATCAATACGATCTAATAATCAGTAGAAAAAAATTGCCGCCTCCCACGTTAAGCAGAGGCAGTGACGGGAGTAGGGGCGCGCTGAGCAGGGGCAACAGGAATATCAAGAGGAGGCTGAGTTGGAGTAACATTGGCTGCAGGAGTAGCGACTGTGGAGGCCTCGACGTACGGGCCGAGAAGATCATTGAACTTTTCCCTCGTGACGTTAACTGCACGTTGGTCGACAAATCTCTTCTCGCCGGTCTTCAGCGTATTGGGAGCCGTACCGTCCGTCAGACCAACCTGCTCATCTGTCCAGATGGGCTGAACCTTCTCGGCGTTGGGCATACCGACGTTGGCATGACCGCCGAGTTTGGCCCAGTCCTTCGTACGCTTGATGTTGAGCTCGGTGAAGGTCTCGTCAACTGCCTTGGCAAGGCGAGCAATTTGCTCGGTCGTGTGGCCGGGTGTGACAGTGAAACGGAGACGTTCCTCGCCACGAGCGACGGTGGGGTAGTTGATGGCTTGGACGTAGACGTTGTATTTGGAAAGCAGGTTGTCGGAAGCAGCCTTGGTAAGAGCGGGATCACCAACGAGAACAGGAACGATGTGCGAGGGACCGGGGATGACGGGGATATCGAGTGTCTCGAGGCGGGACTTGAGGTCACGGACATTGATCTGTTTGAGCTGACGATCGCCGTTGTATTCGCGCTGGTACGAGATGCTGGCACGAGCACCAGCCATGTTAACAGGAGGGAGGGATGTGGTGAAGATAAAGCCGGATGCGTAGGAGCGGACCATGTCAACCATGTCAGTTGAGCCAGCGATATAACCACCGACTGCGCCGTAAGCCTTTCCGAGAGTACCTGCCGGAACAAACATAAGGTATTTAGCTTTTGCGCAGATCAACTCGTTTTAGACGATTGGAAAACCCACCTGTTATGATGTCAATGCGATCCATAACGGATCCTTTGATAGGCTCGGGGTTCTTGCCAGCCGCCTTCTGTGCGTCCCAGTCGAGATGTTCAGCGACGCCAGCACCGTGAGGTCCGTAGAGACCAACGGCGTGTACCTCGTCGAGGAAGGTGAGCGCACCGTATTTCTCGGCGAGGTCGCATATCTCGGAGATAGGTCCGATACTACCACACATGGAATAGACGCTCTCGAAAGCAATTATCTTAGGCGTCTCCTTGGGATACTGGGCGAGCTTCATCTCAAGGTCTTCGAGGTCGTTATGCTTGAAAATGACTCGTTTGGCACCGGAGTGGCGCATACCGACAATCATGGAGGCGTGGTTCATCGAGTCAGAAAAGTAGACACAGCCAGGCAGCTTCGAGCCCAGCGTCGTAAGTGTCGCGTCGTTTGCGACGTAACAAGACGAGAATACGAGGGCTGCAGGCTTGCGGTGAAGCTGGGCGATCTCTTCCTCGAGTACTAAGTGCATTCCTGTGTTACCAGCGATGTTCCTGGTACCACCTGCGCCATGACCGTAGCTGTTCAGAGTGCGGCTGATAGCGACAAAAAATTTGACACGTCAGCAAACGCGAAGAAAAATAACATGGCCGAGAGCGCAAAAAACGTACTGCATGGTTTCAAGAACGACAGGATTGTTACCCATACCAAGATAATCGTTTGCGCACCACACTTCCACTTCATCCTTTGGGTTACCCGTGTGTGCGACAGGGAACTTGTCTGCCTTACGGTTGATGTTGGTAAAGTAGCGGTAAGAAGCGTCCTTGTGCTTTGCCTCAAGCTGGTCCACATAGAACTTCTCATAGTCGAATCCTCCGGGTGCGGCAGCCTTCTTTGCACTCTCCGGGGAAGCAGTCCTGCCCGCATGGAAAGGGCAACCTGCGGCAGCGGCAGAGGTGGATGCAGCAGAGGTCGAGGACTTGGTGTGTTCTTTCTTGGCCTGTGCCTTGGTAAGCTCCTCGGCGACGCGAGCAGCAGCGATGGCCTTGGAAGCGTGCGGGCACTTTTGTATGTCTGCGGAGTTGACGTCGGCGTGTACACCCTTCTGCTCGTGAATCTTCTGCACGTCGACGGAGCCTGCGACGCTGGCGTAACCGGCAACAATCTGACCAGAGCGAATCTGGAGAGCAGGGCCCATGACGGGGCAGCCAGTAGCCTTGACTGTGAGCTTAGAGAGGGAAGGGTAGCGCAGGGAAGCCTTGGTGCATAGTGAGCGGAGAGTCTGCGACTTTGTGCGAGCGAGATAGGGGCAGGACGCCTTGAACTTTGTGATGGATGAGAGTTTGTCCATCGCTGTTGTTGGGAACGACGATGAGGACGACGATGAGGACGACGACGACGACGACTGAGTCGGTGGGGGTAAATTGGTCGTACGGGATTGGGTGTGTCCTCTTATGGGAACCGCCCCTTATAAGAAAAGTAGAACGCTTTAGAACCCGGAGTATGATTTGTGATTGTTATGATTTGATTGGCCAGACCGTCCGTGTGCGCGGGTTCGGATACTCTCATGGCCGAATACACCCGCCCCCTCGTCGCTCTATACCCTCAAAATAACCAACGTTAATCAACATACAATGGGCCCATTTGGTTCTGTTTTTCATATTCAAAAATCATGTAATATCTAAAATATATATCAATATTCACGCCGTGCTCCTTAGCAAACCCAAACAGCTCTCCAGCACATCCACCGCCACGTCCACCTCCTCTCGCGATATCATCAGGCTGGGAATAATTCTCACAGCATCGCTCCCCGCCGTCAGCACCAGCAGCCCTCGCTCCCTCGCCATTCCCACCAATTTAGCCGGATGCTCCTTGTTCCTGAGGCCCAGTCCAAGAATAAAGCCGCGTCCCCGCACCTTTGGTTCAAGGATCTCAGGAAACCATGTCGGCAGCTGCGACAGCCTGCTATGTAGGTAAGAGCTTGTGTCCGCAGCTTTGGCTACAAACGAGGGCTCGGATACCCGTGACAATACGTGGAAGCCTAAGGCGCATGCGAGGGGCGAACCGCCAAATGTAGTACCGTGTGTTCCTTGTGCGTTTACGTTGCATGTCAGCCTCTGTAATGTAATCTACGAGCAACACACAACTGTCCATGACTCACCAACAGTCATCACTTCGGCGACGCTATCCCGCATAAGCACCGCACCAACAGGGAAGCCATTTGCAAGTGGTTTGGCCATCGTAACCACGTCAGGATGGCAATCGCTGGGGAGTATCGAATGAGCCCATATCTTACCTGTCCGATACAGCCCACACTATGGACCGATGATAACAATGATGCAAAAGAATGTACATCAGCACTTGTTCTATCCGAGCAACATGCAATGACCAAATCCACGTCAAACCTACCTGAACCTCGTCATAAATTAACACCGCTCCTGTTTCGTCGCATCGCTTTCGGAGCGCCCTCAGGAACTCTTCACTGGCTGCAAAGATGCCACCCTCGCCCTGGATGGGTTCTAATATTACCGCACAAGTTTTCTCCGTGACGAGATTCTCGAGTTCTTCGACGACGTTCAGCTTGCCTGTCTTGACACCAGGGATAAGCGGGGAAAATGGCTTTTGGTATTTCGGGTTCGACGTCACGCTGAGTGCACCCATCGAGCGTCCGTGGAAACTATGTTCAAAGGCGACAATCTCAAACTTGTCCGCTGATGCATCGTCCCAAGCCTTTCCAGTCTTTTGAGCCCACCGCTCCTTGCCAACTTTCCTAGCAATCTTCAACGCACCCTCGTTCGCCTCCGTACCAGAGTTTGCGAAGAAAACCTTTGCCCCGGTGGTTTGGGTGGAAGCAGATGACGAACCGGCTTCCCAGCCCAGCCCACCGTCCCGTTGCGTGAGACTGACAAGCAATTCCGCAAGTTTGCCGCCCCATTGGTGGTGGAACAAGTTACTAGAATGTAGAAGCTTGCCGGCTTGAGATGACATTTCCTATGAACCACAATCTATTGTTAGTACGATGCTTTACCCGAACTTGTAGCCACCAGTCAAGGAGTGAGAGTTTGTCAAACATGCCAAGTAATCCAAAGAGACGGATTGGGGAGATTTAGTCCCTTGCGAATGTAGGGGCCAAGTGTGCTTCCCACCTTCACGAGAGTAAGAGGCAAGGAGGCATATGCTCATCACTCCTATCTCGCACGGTATGTTTTACGAGAAGAATCGGCCACGTACATACGAGGAATCGTTACGGTCATGACTATGTGTATAGGAGAAGCAGAGGGAAATGAAAGAAACGACATGTATGCTCACCTTTACAAACTCCCCATCTGCGTGCCCAAGGGCATTCACAGCAATACCCGCACAGAGATCCAAATACTTGTTCCCGTCGGTATCCCACAACCAGACTCCCTTGCCATGGCTCAACACAAAGTTGGGACGAGCATACACCGGGAGAAGGTACTCATTGGCTTTTTCGATGTACGGTGCGGCTGATGCGGATGGGGCTGAAGGATCTGGGTGAGTCACGGCTGTATACCGCGTTGACGGAGCGGACTGACAAGTGAACATGAAATGGATATTAGCATCATGCACGGCATACTACCTCTGAGATGATACGTACACTGGAGAGTCTAACAGAGCTAGATATTTGCCTGCACTGTGCAGGCTTCTTTGACCGCCCTAGGAGCGTCCTGTGGACTAACCTGGCTATGGGTCGTGAAGTCATTACGCTTTAAAATTCCAAAACTTGACGTGTAGGTATCCTATGGGTGCCGGTGAGCTTGCAAGTATGTTTTTCGACACGACTAGTATTTACTGTGGCGCTGGGCCGACCCAATATTTCTTGTCGTGTATTCTCGCCGAGTAACTTACGGGGATCACCCACGCCAAGGAGGGAACGATACAGGGAGAGAGGGGAAGAGAGGTGGGATGAGGGTGTAAGCTTAAGCCTGCGCACCGTTGTGCTATATGGCGGTCGAGTCATGCCAGCCTGAGGTGACGAGGGTTCGTCGCTGTTTTCACGGCGCTACACGCGTAAAGGGCGCATGCAGATCAGCTCTCCGAAGCCCGGAAATTGGAATAATCTCAAAATAAATGAGTGTTGCAGGCGAACCTGCATACCCAACGAACGACGAATCGTATACTTTTCATATCAAGAAAAGCACAAGTACATAAACAGAATCGAGACAGAATAAAAGGGGGACAAGCATTGTGAGAAAAACATGTTAGAAATCAGAGACAAGACGATGAAGTTTAATCCCTGCTTCGACTACGGCTCCTGCTTCCACTAGCTCTGCTACTAACGGACATAGAAGAATCGGGTGCTGACGAAGACCGCGAACGCGAACGGGTACGGCCACGGCGAACACTACGAGGTGAAGCGGATCGTGAATCCCTTCCGCCGCGTGCACCCCTCTCATGTGGTGATCGAGAACGAGAACCTGAACGCGAAGGAGATAGGCGACGCTCTCTTCCAAGGTCGCTAGTGTGTCTAGGGTGAGGAGGTGGTGATCCTGACACCCCCCTTGCGCCACGCGAAGGCGGCTCGACTGAACCTGAACGACGGTATCTAGCAGGTGGCGAGGGAGAGCGGGAGCTGAAACGGCGACGGGTACGTGGTGGCGAAGGTGAACGAGAGTGTCTGCGTCTCCTACTGGGTTGAATAGGAGACGGGGAACGTGAGCGAGGTGGCCCACGGGGCTCCCTGTCATTATAATCACGTTCTCTAGAAGGAGGTAAAGGAGGCGGGCCACGTCGAGGAGGGCTTCTGCTTCGCCTATCTCGGTACTCTCTATCCTTTTCGCGCTCGCGACCAGCTGGAGGGGGTGGTGGAGGCATACGATCCCTGTCCCTACCACCTTCCGCCCTCTCCTTTCTCCTTCTGTCCTCCTCTCGTCGCCTCAGCCTATCCCTCTCCTTCTTCTCTGCCTCCCATTTCTCCTTTTGCGCCTGCATCTTCGCACGCTCTTCTTCCCGCTGTCTGTCTCTTTCTTCCCTCTCTGCCGCCTTGCGTAACTTCAGCTCCTCCTGCTTCTCTCTGTCAAACGCCTCTCCCTCAGTATAGTCACTACGAGTTCCAAGCGCTCTCGCCATTTTGTTGAGCTCATCCTTTTTCGCAGCGGCCAGACCATGTCTGTCGGAAGGCCTGAGACTGCGCACGTCAGGAGCCATGGCAGCAAGGTTGGCGAGCAATTTCGTGCGAAGAGCGCTGACTTCATCTTCAATTTTGTCTTCATCTAGTCTTAGTAGGTGAATTTGTATTTTAGAGCGGTTTCCCTCAGTACATAAACCCAGGACATACCCTTTCTCTTCCAACTCAAGTTGCAACTCCAAACACTTGACCTCCACCTTACGTTTCTTTTCGTGCTCTAGAATCGCAGTGTCAGGTTCTCTGTGCTTTGGAGGCGCTGCATCCCAAGCGGCAGCCCGCTCTGCAGCAGTCTCATGATTTCGCAGAACGGACATGTTGCGAACGACGTAGCCATTGGTACCGCTGAAAGAAGCCCATTTTAACAGCTGCGTGACAAACGTCGTAATAAAACGAGTGCGTACCTTCCTCGGGGAGTTGTTAGACCTATTCCATTGTACATCTTGAGGCAAGGTGGACGAGGATGAGAACGAAGGTGGTGGCACCAGAAGTAGTGTAGACAGGCGCTGTAAGCTCGGGTAAACGACAATTGTGTCACGTGGATGTCGCATCAACTCATCCGGATAAGGTCAATACTGGACTTTGTGGCGTTAGCTCCCCTGTTTCTTGAACTCGAAGCTAGTGCTGCCAGTGGCCCGATACAGCCTGATGGTCCACACACGAGTGAGTAGGTCGAAATATATCTTTATGTGGATAGCATAAACAACGAACTACAAATATATTACAAGGGGAGGTCATGGATGCTGAAGATAGAGCTCAATGCTGTGAGCCAACCTTCCATCTCTTTCTCTTGTAATTCGTAACCTCCCAATTTACTACTGCTCCAAGAATCTCGCCATCACCGTTATCTTCCGGCGTATCTTCTGTGCTTTCCAAAAGGTGCTTCAAAGATTCTTGGACGAGGCTTGATGTTTTCAACTTCTTTTCGAGTGACGGAAGTGCCGCCTTCTTAGGTGGTGCGATCTAAAATGCAATGAGTTTACGAAAGACTTTGAAGAGATTCTAATAACATACGGGTGTGCGCAGGTATGTATGTTTTGGAGGTAAGGGAGGGAGGTAGTATGGATGTGAACGCAGGGTTGCAGGTATCATGGCTGACGTTCCCTCGTCATCAGACGAGAGTAGCTCAGGCGAAGGTGAACGCGAAGGTGGAGCCAACAGTTGGGATACAACATCCATTTCACGCCCATGTTCTACAGACACAAGTTAGTTCATAAACATTATAAAATCAAGACAGCTTGAGTCCCTAGCCCTACCTCGTCTTCTCTTACGCGTCGCAACCTCTACACGGTGCAAGCAGATTGCGTCATAACCAATATCTTCACAGCCTAGTATAAGATCGGTCATGATTGGTTTTGCACGATTGGCAAGGTTCGAGGAATCATGGGCGACTTGGAATATCTTGCTTATAACTGCAAAAAGGGAACATCATAGTCAGCACAGATACTTATAGAATAAGATGTTCGCGTGCATATAGCCTAAGCCCGTAGCAATAGTTATTGGCGTCACAACTCACACGTTGAGACCTCTGCCTCTAATCTCTGCAAGGCTTGTGGCTCGGCGGCATCGAACCCGACTTCCTTGAGTCCAAATAAGATGAGCTTCTGTATAGACTTGCTAGCCACTTCCGGTGTCACGTCCAATACTTCTGGAGCGGTTGGTAACTCTGGTGGTGGTGACTGTGACTTGAGTGGTATATTGGCGGATGGGTACGGTGCGCTGTAGTATGCTTGTTGAGCTTGTGGGTATTGCGCAGGATATTGCGCAGGCGTTGCCGTTGCCTGTGCATACTGTTGCTGCTGTGTGCCGTATGAGGCGGGGTAAGGCGGGGCTACATACCCAGTGGAGGACATGGCGGTAGTAGCCACACGGTCGAGGAAACCGAGGAAGATGAGGCGCCCATACGCGGGGCAACAGGCGCTAAGCCTCAGATGCGAGATTAGTCATAGCTGAGCGCTGATCATCCTGACTATTGCCCATGTCTAATCTCATGAGATCGACCGCTCTTTCTCATTCTTTCTCTCCACCACCTTCGAGATACCCTAGTCTTTCCTTCCCCCCCCCTCTCCTAACGCACGGTGACCTCTTTGCCGCCATTGAACATGACTGTCACCAAAACGCACGCAGAAACTGCTGCTGAGGCTGCTTTGCATGAACGTCCACCCGCCCCAGTCTCTAAGAGCGATGCACGGGCACACAGACCATCGATAGTCGGTCCTGACATACCAGAAGAACCGTTCCCTATCATACTCTCCGGCTCTGTCCAACGTGGCTTTGGCAGAGGAGGGAAGGACCTCGGATGTCCTACTGGTACGTATTCGTCTTCATCTCATCGCAATCCAGTTGTTCACACGACTCGTGCTCGTATCGTCTGCAGCCAATTTGCCAGACGAGTCACTACCTCCAATGAGCTCAGTAACACAAACCGGGGTCTATTATGGCTTTGCACAAGTAACGCCGTCAAACGATGGGCAGAGTACACCTCTCACTAGCCAAGATACCCTTGTGCATCCTATGGTCATGAGCCTTGGATGGAATCCGTTCTACAAGAACAAACAACTAACTGCTGTGAGTAATAATCGCCTATAAAAATGATTTAAAGCATTTAACGTTTTGCTTTCAGGAAATTCATGTGATGCATGATTTCCGGAAAGACTTTTACGGACATGAAATGAAGGCTATCGTCCTGGGTTATATTCGCCCAGAATTAGATTACGTTTCTAGAGGTGAAGACATTACGCATGACTCATATTTCTATTCCTCATATAAGTTTTCTTCCTTAAGAGGCCTTGATAGAGGATATAGAAACAGATAAGCGGGTTGCACTTAATTGCCTCACCCGACCAGCGTACGAGAAGTTCAAGCAACACACCATATTCACAGGTCACCCCAAGTTGTAGCATAAATAGTCATATAGAACCACTGGACTCCGCATAGACTCATGTATAATACTCGGACAACACTCACTTGAAAGGTTTATTTTAACCATACATATACAACTTGCAATCAGCGAGGGTGGTTTTATCGCGAGGTCTAGCTGATGATCCTCGTTCTTCTTAAGAAAATTATAATTCTTTAAACTCGGTCGATAGTTTATGGCAAGATGGCCGAGCGGTCTAAGGCGCTACGTTCAGGTTTGACCAGTTTCGTAGTCCGAAAGGGCGTGGGTTCGAATCCCACTCTTGTCATTTTATGCTGTCAAAGTAGCACAGCCTGCCGTGTAAACCCTCCGCGGTTATTATACACTTTTCCTTTATACTGAAATTATGGCCGAATGTATATGTATATACAGTATGATCAAGAATACATTGTCAGCCTACATACTACGCTTGAACTGGCTTACGAACTCTTGCTGAACGTCTCAGAGTCGAGCTTTGAGTTTGATCCGCCACCCGGCTGCCACCATTTCCAGCAGACAAAACAATACCATCTACAGGTTGCCGATTTTGCTCCTGTGCGTCGTTGCTTGACTCTTCTCCCTCTGTTTCGACAACCTGCTCAGCGTTGTTAGCTAATTCCTCTACAGTGCTCGAGGAATTTGTGTTTGAAGTCGTAGGTTTTCGGGGTTTGCCTCGCTTTCGTTGGGAAGGCTTGGTGGCACTTTCCTGTGTTTGTATTCAGTTATCAGAGGAAGATCTATGTCAGTCAAAATACTTTACCTCTGAAGTTGTTGTGTTTATGCCATTTGAAACAGACTTTTGGCAAGCGATACGCCGCTTCTTCACTGCAGGTTCCTTCTCGGGAGACTGAGTCTCAGGTTGCAGAGGCGGGTTCTTTCGCGGACGTCCACGTCCACGCTTTGATGGTGGACCTGCAGGTCCTGAGTACTTTGCTGTATCTGATGTGAACGTCTCCAGACCTTCTACGCCCTTGTCTTGGATGACGTCCCCTCCTGTGGCGATAGATCCAAACCCTCGCGCCACGGTGGAAGTTTGCTCAGGCACCACTGCCTGCTGGTCGGTCGATGCCTGCGAGGTTCCCACACTCATCTCTGTAAGACCTTGCTGCTCTGGCTCCGGTGCTGCACGCTTTGCGCGAGGACGAGGACGGGGTTTAGGTTTCGGCTTGAGAGGTGCAGAACCCTCGTTCTTAGTACTTTCAGGAGGATCTTCCGTATCTTTACGTTTCTGGCACGCCCGACGTCTTGTTGCACTCTTGCTAGGCTCCGAAGGACCCGCGGCTGGGTCTTCTGTGTTAGGTGATAGATCCAAGTCGCCGGGGGTGGCAGAGGATGAACCAGGTTCGGAGACCTCCTTCGCCTTTCGCTTCATTAGAGTGGCGTATCGATGTCTACACTATGAAGTCTGCTATGAGGCTATGCTAGAAACCTGAGTGAGTAAAAAGCTTACCATGGAACTGGTTCGTCCGATGATCTTCGCAACTTCCACCCAACGAGGACCGCCAACAGTTTTATATGCATCTAACAACGCCTCGTCCTCTGCTTCCGTCCAGTGGCGTTGCTTGGTGGTTTTCTCCACTTCCTGCCAGCGCTCACGACATTGTTCGTTGTTTCTCCCGGGAATCCAGATGCACACTTCCATCCATGACCGTCCAAAGACGGACACAGCATTTTTGAGTAGTATGTCTTCCCCTTCAGTCCATCCGCCACGTTTGATGGTGGAATCAACAGTGCGTATGTATCGATTTTGGCACTGAGAAGATGTGGCATCCTCAGATACCTGCCGTGCGACTAGGTAAGATTGTAAGCAGCTTTGCTCTAAAAAAAGCTACAGGAACAGACCTTGTTGCCAGTTCTCCAATCCATATATTTTGACTGCTTCGAGGAGACGTTCATCTGCTTCAGACGTCCAGACGTGGACTTTGCGTTGGATCGTATGACGCATACAGTCGACCGGAGTACGTTTCGTCTGTGCATCGGATAAATCAACTGACCTGTCTTTAGTAGGGCGATTATGATCTCACATACCCCAAGTTTGGCAGCGATATCTACCCAGTCCACTTCCCCTTCCTTTGCAGACCCCACAAGTTCTACCGCACGTGTAGTCTCTTCTTGTGACCATTCAGAGTGGTTGTACTCTGGGTGTCTGTCACCAAGCCATCGTATCTCGCATTCCTGTGCTGTTCTTTGTACATAATTCACTCCTGCGTCCGAAACCTAGGGAGAGCAGATAAGCATCGGGAGCCAGGTGATAATGAGGTGCTTACCTTGGACGCTATACGTTCCCAATTCAGACCAGCTTTGTTAAGGTGAAAAAAACCAGGAGGGTGCTGATCTACGGCGACGAATGGTTGTTGGCCCCTGATCATAGTATTATTTATAAGTTAAGGTCTGAAACTGGTGGTATAGGGTAGAATATGTGAGCTCACCTTCTCTGAGCTTCGAGCGCAAATAGTCGGTGGTTCTCTGAACGAACTGCGTCCGATAGCGCCTCTAACTCAGCCGCCTTCACTGAAAGGACATGTATTGAGGAGCATTGTTGGCAGTGAACGAATGAGTGTGGACTTACTGGGGTGGATCACAGTGGATTTGAGATAGCGCTGCCGCTTGGCAGCATCTTCAGCAAAAGGACTGTTCTGTTCGCTAATGTTAATTTGATGACAGTAGTGTAGAGCACAATGGGGCACTTACTTCGTAGATAATTCCATGCGGCACAGGGCCGACTGCCTTCGCGGTTTCAGGTATGGCTATCGAGCCTCCGAGATCACCTTCAAGGTCGTCATCTGGCTGGTCGGCAGCGGCCTATACAATATACATATATCAGACTGCATGTAATGATAGCTGTCGTTTCATGCTCACTAGCAATTTATCTACTGTCTCGAGTTCAGATTGCAGTCGTTCTGTATAAACCTTGAGAGCGTACTGATGGTCTTTATTGGCTGCCACGACCTTCTGGCTCATTTCCTTGAATTCTTGAGTGTCCTCGGAAGCCATGGTGACTGAGAACAGGCCTTGTCCGTGATTCAGTCAAAGCCTTGTCTTGAACGACGATGGTGGTATTTTACAGACGCGATACCGTGGGCGTCACTGGGAGTACATTCTGTCTACGACCACCACCACCACCAGTCCTTTACAATCATGGCAAATGCTTCTGCAAAGCGTATTGGTATGTGGCAGACCTAGAAAAAGCACATTAAATTATCGACTGAAACGACGAGTGTTGTAGCTTCGCAGAACGCAAGCACTATCAAAAACCTGCGTCTTGGTACATTCATTTCTGGTGCGCTGGCCCTGGTTCTACGGCTGCTCCTCCGCAGAGACACTCTGTCTCCCAAGAGTTTTGGTTTCTGGTTATATGTGCTTTCCCTCGTCCCGTCCATTTTCTTGTCACGGTACCTTGAGAGAATCGGTTCTCCCCGGCATGACCCAACCACCGGCACATTGATTTCCGCTGGTGAAGACCTCAGTAGGCCTGGCATTATCGAATGGTGTTTCGACGTTATTTATGTTACATGTACGTGTATGAATTCTTATCCCTTAACCATAAGTTTAATTTTCTCATCGTGCAGGGGCGTGCCAGGTCGGTAGTGGTGCCTTTGGTACATGGGTATGGTGGCTTTACCTGGTTGTAAGTCCCCATTTTGTTCCCTATTTATTCTTTAGTCGTTCAATAGTGTATTTAGATTCCTGGATACGCATGCTACAAGCTTTGGGGTTCTGTCATCTCGCCGTTTGTATTGGGCCGCTCTTCAACCACAGAGGCACCAGAAGTCCCTGAAGTAAATCAACCAACAAGTAAACGACAAGAGAAATTGCGGAAGAGGCAGGAGCGAGGGGACCCACGAGTTCAAGTACGATCTAGATAGTAATTTTGTTTGATAAATGGTATAATTTCCTTTGCACTGCGTATATATTTTACCCTCCAACGAGGAACCGACGTCGATCTAGAGGGGCCCTCATTAATTGCAAACGAAGGCAGGGATTTGCTCTACTGTGCGACAGTTCGTCAAGAAATATTCACAAACGAAAGCTAATGATAGACAAAAGCTATTATATATGGTACGTGCTTCCTTGGTTGTATTGCTCGCTAGAAAAGCTTATTAAAGTTGCGGTAGTCGCCAAAGATGCCGCCAACAATGTTAGTTTTTATAGTTCGAACAAGTACTACGATGCTCCGTGCGTCGACGTTTACATGACACACACACCTCAAAGCATCCATAGCTATATTCTATGCGAGCCAAGTTGCTTACTTTGATAACAGGAATTATCAGCAGTAGTTACCGTTTTACGCTTATGACGACGCTTCAAGAGCATACTTAAAATGTGTGTATCTCTGACACTACGTCAAGTGGTATCAAGAAACTGATATCTATATGTGTAGAAGGTCTCCACATGCAGTTTACACATGCAGGCTAGATAATGCGTGGTGAAATGCCCCTCAGTCAATCGCCCAGGTACGTACGAAGGTTACTCCAAGGGGAGATTTGTCGTACTGGTCCGTACGCTTCTCGTGACCATAACACTCCACAGTAGTACACGTCCTTTGACTCCATGTTTGATTGAAGTGGCGTAACCTCAAAAACTTATAAGATAGAGCTCCCTGTGCAAAATCCCTAGTCATCACCGTCACAACACTTATTCCCCCCCTCGCACACACACATACAAACCCACAATCCGAAATACGCTACCCAGTAAAACAGCATGCCGTTATTTCGTCAACCCCGTTCCCCGCACACGACAACGCACACTGTACGCAAAGACACAGACCATAT
Organism: Irpex rosettiformis; assembly: GCA_022160335.1. Lineage (NCBI taxonomy): Eukaryota > Fungi > Basidiomycota > Agaricomycetes > Polyporales > Irpicaceae > Irpex > Irpex rosettiformis. The sequence continues at coordinate 88,529 of MU274904.1, forward strand.
GGCTGGAGGCTACAGTGCGTACTCGTTTCTTGTCGTCGACCTCCGTGTGCGGTTTCTAACGAAAGTCCCCCGTTTTATTTTCAGAGGCCGCACTTGCGAACCCAAATACCACACGCGCAGGACGTGAGCATGCAAAGCACGAACTGAGGGCCATGGTATGTGATATTTCACGGATACCGTCCTTTCCATGGGATATAAAGTCAAACTACTTTCGTCATTTTAGGGCCGTGGTAGGGAAGCTCACGTCCCTTTGACTACGAAGATCAAGCGTGCATTTGGGATTCACAGCACGCCCCGCAAAGCGAGACAAAGGGAGAGAAACCATGAGAGGTTTACCACGACGAGGACCCGTCGAACTCATCACGTCAGTCATGGGGGTAGATATTGAAACGTGCTACCGAGAAACGTAGTTAGAAAGGATGGACGAGGGTAATGATTTTGTATTGACACAGTACCGGTACATGTTCATAGCACCACCACCACCTAATCTTTCATGCTAAATAATCTACTGGCGGTCGGGCCATAAATACAACTACTAATTGTACAGACTGAGCTAGTGGGCTTTTAGAGTACAGGGGTTCCGGAGTCCGTATGATGTTAAAATGCGACGTTTCGAGGGTATGTATATTTGGATAAATTAATGCTAGGTGGTGGTGATGCGCCATGTTCAAAGAGATGGGGGCGGTGTCGTGAAGAATCATGCGCGTCGGAGAACGGTTGGGTGTGTTTTCATGGCAAGTCAAAGTCAATCGGGAGGGCCGCAGGCCCTCGCTCGGGGGAACCGTCATGTCGTTCGCGAAAGCTGAGACGCATTTTAACTCGTCGAGAGGACGGGCTGCCAGACTCCGATGGAAGTCTCCTCGAGGTGGTAGAGGATGACCCTGTCCCATGATATCGGGATCATGTTTGCCTGCACGTCAAACAACGGAGCGCGAAAAAGGACAAAGGAGAACACCGCTCGTAAGCAATGTGCCGCAGTAAATATGAAAAACACGCGCGTACCTGTAGGAAGTGCACACACGCACGGGCGATCCTACGCGCGAGAGTCGTCAACTGTACACGACCCTCGTACCCGTCGACTGGGATCTCGTATGTCATGGAGGTATATCCAGGCCACTACGCAAAGACGTTCATTCATTAAATACGTCTATATGATGTATACAGGGATGAGCAAAGCTTACCCTAATTTTCAAAATAATCCGGCCTCTCGAATCGACGTTGAGGTCGTGAAAGGTATACGAGTCGTTCCCCGACAGCCTAACACTAGCCATCGCCTCGCCGAGGGAAACACCAGATCGGAAGCCTCCCTTGCGTCTGAACTTGATGAGAGCACCACTCATTGGTCTGTAATCGTTGTGGTGGGAGCGATGACGAGATACGGAGGAGTGTCTTCGGCGACGAGACAGGCCTGGGGTCCATGGTGCCGTGTGACCAGCAGTTTCGTCGTAATAGGCGTCACGACCATCGAACTCGCCGTCGTATACTAATGACGATAGTTTGTTTTAGTATTGCAAAATTAGAGTGTGTGCCTCAAGATGGTCCAACTCACCTCGTGCACCGTTGTACTGACTGACTTGGCGTGAAGGTGCGTAGATAGGATAACCAGGTTGAGGGTATGCAGACTGCTTGAACGCGATCAAAAAAGTATTAGAATGATGTCAAAGCGCACGACTATACGAAATGAAAATGAACTGACGTCGTACATTGCGCCTCCAATGGGGGCGTCATAAATTAACTCGCCTGGGTGTTGACTGCCATACATGGAGGCACGTCGGCTCAAGGGGAAGCCAACCTGCTGCGCGTTGTTGTAGGTGTCATAGACAGCGTACGCCATGGTGTCGTAGAGGTTGAATAACGACGAGGAGGTGTTCAGAGGCTTTACACCCTTCTGAGTCGGAATTCTGTGGGTCGGCGGGAGGCGGTGGTGCTGGTAATGGGAAGGGGTTGCTTGCGGGGGGTTGCGTTAGGCTCCTCGTATGTCCGCTTTCCTTGTACTTATATCACGGTTTTTCAGTGGCAATCAGTCACAAAACAACCAGAGCGTTTAGACTGAGAACCTGTGACGAGCCTGCCTTGGTTTGTGCATGCCACTCTGGACGGAGCCTGAGCGCATTGAAGATTTTGATATGACCACCACGCACCCAACTGCAACATTTCCTCCTATGCGATATACGTATCGCCAATCCTCTCATATAAATCTGTGCGCAGTAACCATCAGCCTAAACGTTATTCGCTCATAGGTCGCTCGTTTCTCATATGCAGGTTCTGAGGTTCTGAATTCGCATGAACCATGCCCACTATGCCCCTCAGCCCATGACAGAATAAAGAGAGAGGCTATCGTTTGGATTGACGATGCTTCTTATCTAGGGCTGGCCAACAACGAAATGCCATTCAAAGCTCCCCCCTTTTATAGTGGCTAGCTTCACACCTATACGGCGTGCCAGGGGAAAGAAACGCGTGTTTCTCATATGCGTTTTCTGTATGTGGGGATCAGCGCCTTTTGATTTTGGTGGCTGAAAGGACTCGGAGAAGCTGCTCACCTTCTGAGTCGGAAGTGGGTCTGGTCATGGCCTCGAGGCTGCGATGAGGTAAGTGTGACACAGGCAGGTGAGAGGTCGGGAACGCTAAAGCTGACTGTCACGATACACGTGATCGTGACAGTACGCGCTTTGAAGCCTGAAACCTGCCTCCTCTCTTCGAACTCATAACCCCTATGTAGCCGTCTTCATTTCCGCCTTGGACATTGAATAGCCGGAGTACGTAGTCATGATATACCCATCGAATGGTGGGTATCTACTGTCCAAAGTGGTGACCTCACGAGTCTTCCTTGATTAAGGGGAATGCCGTCACGGTCTTCTCGTGAGGGAAACACTATCATGCCAATGGTCCTTGCGGTGATTGAGATGTCCGCCTGGCAACAAAGAAGACGAGGTGTGTTGTTGGCAGTCTTGCCCTCGTGTTAGCTTCGCTGATCCTTTGGCCTAAACAGCTTTGGTAACCTGGGATATGCACACCGTGTATGGCGGATGGAAAACTCACTTTGGACTCAGAGCGACTGCGCAGGTATCATGTATATTCGGAATACATTGACAATGATCTGAACATGACGACAAAACATACGAAAAGGGAGTGTCCGCGTGTTCAAGGCCTGCATTCAGGGCGCGGCTCTCTGGTTTGGAACTTGGTCCATGTCCACCTGCATGCATCGTCGTTTGTGGGGCATGGCTGTAGGGTAACCTGAGCCGGCACGTGCGCGTGAACAGGCATCCAGACGTGAGCGCAAAATGGCGAGGACGTACAAAACCGTAATTTTTATCCGAGCAGAGTGTCCAGAGCAGACCGCTGTCTTCGGGAAGGGTTATGCTGACAAGGCCGAAGAGGTAAGCCCTAGTACTTTAGATGTGGTCTGTTGATTTTTTGTGGTGCAAACTCACGCAAATTGGCCACTGCTCTGCTCATCAACGTTCCACGAGAATGGATCCACGCTCTCTAGGATGCGAGCACCCTTGTGTAAATCCTCGGGAATCGCGTAAGGGCCTGTTTTGACGTTCTTGATGGTATGCAGAGACGGGTCGTACTCCCACTGAGAACATGAGGTTCAAGGAAGTAGTAGAGGAAAATTGGCGGTTGTACACACAAATTGGGCTTCGTCGTCGACGTTGTTAGCAGCCAAAATGGGAGAGTGTCCACCCCTTGGAGACGCATCGATTCCTGTGAGTACTTTGGTGGTATGCGACATGTTTGTGATGCAGAATTTCTGGGGCCAGTGGGAGATTGGCGTGTCCATGCATGGCTGTTCGGTGCTGGTTAGAGTCGAACACATTTCCATGGTTGGTCACCGGTCAACGTTGTCAACGTTCGACGTTCAACGTACGCAACGTCCATCAACTTGGGCTGACAACAGGTGAATGAATATTGTCAATGCGCAATGACAGATCGCCTGCACGAATGAGCTACAAAATGATAACAACAGGAGTATACACCATGTTGTTATATCAATAGAAATGTGTTGTTACATCATTAGAAATCCATACGCTTACTTGAAGGAATACTGTACATTTACTGCCTCGTGCACTCATTGCAAAGAGAATTCTCCTGCCTTTGCTATAAAAAACCTTTCAAGAATCCATGGAAAACGCGAAAATCAGAACTTGCACTCAGAACTCGACTGCGAATCTGTGCGCAGAAATCCACGTCTAGCAATCGGGACTCACCTACAGTAGGTCCCTCGACTGCGAATTCAAGGAATCCACCTCTCTAAACGCGTATACTCTTGAATTCCCCATAAAGCAGGGCTTGAAGCTCAAGTAGTTATAAGTACCGTATTTGTGTCCTCTCTCAGTGCACTCGTCCTCCCCCCCTTCTCCTCGCCAACCATGTCTCAAGAATCAACATTGTGTGGACCACCAACCCCTGTCGACCCACGCTCGCAATCGAGCATGTCGACAGACAGCTCCAGTTCAAAAGATTCTGGGTTCGACGGTGCTAGTACAGACGAGGTGAGCATATGCTCTACATTTTTTCTCCGTTTACTCATCAAAGTACCCCAGGAGGAGCACGAGTTGTTGAACCAGACAATTCAAGATTTCTCCAACAGTGAAGACCATGAGGTGCGAACCGCCCCAGTCGTCACAAGACAGGCCTACATGGCAGCAGGGGGAACGGAAACATTTCCTCAGCGGGGCCTTTTAGGTGCACTCCTTGATTTCACGTAAGGACACTTGTACACTCGAGCGTGGTTTTCATAACTTCTTCTGATTACTCCAAACAGAGACATCCGTGATGCTGAGCCTACAAAGAACACGGACAATAGGATCTATGTTAACACCGTAAGTAACTTTGCACCCCTCATACTAGTAGCTAAAGATCAACTGAATATGTTGTAGAATGCCCCATTTTCCGCTCTCGTGTGTGGGGTCCAGGGCTCCGGAAAATCACATACAGTCTCCATCATGCTTGAGAACATGCTGATTTCCGGGCAGCCCTCTATCGGAAGGCTAGACAAGTCCCTCAGCGGGCTCGTCTTGCATTTTGGCGATGGAGGCGCTGACAGCCAACCCTCCGAGGCCGCATACATTGGAAGTCCCATCGCTTCCACTGTTGCCGCACCTCGGATCGTTGTGTATGTCTCGCCCTCGTCTATTGTGACGATGCGTACGATGTACAAGCGAATCAACTCAAAAATCGTCGTTGAGCCGCTCCTATTCAGCCAAAATGAGCTCGACGCCAAGGCTTTCCTATCCCTCATGGCTGTTGGTTCGTCCGAGTCTGCGCCGCTCTACATGCAAACCATTCTCGTACGTCTCCTATACTACACATAGCTCCGACACTTATGAAAGCCCTTATCAGTCGATCCTCCGCGAACTAGGAGAAAAGTTCACCTACGACCAATTCATGCGTCGTCTCGATCTAAAAAAGCAAGACCTAAATCCCCAACAACTCACAGGACTGAAACAACGCATGGAACTCCTCCAAAGCTTCCTCGACAAGTCCAAAAAACCACCTCCGGGTAGATTCGCAGCGGGACAGCTGACCATTGTCGACCTATCCGACATATTCATCGACCCTCATTCTGCCTGTGGATTATTCGAAATCGTCACTCGGCAGTTTGTACGTGCCAAGTTGGGTACGGGGAAAGTGCTTGTCGTCGACGAGGCTCACAAGGTACGCCGTACTCCCTTTTTTTTCTCCACTTTGAAACTTGATCTTGAACATTAACATAAATCCATTCACTTCAGTACCTTTCCGCGCAAAAGCGAGAGTCCGGCCTCACAAGAGAACTCTCCTCCCTCGTCCGTCAACAGCGCCACCTCGGGATGCGCGTTATCATCAGTACACAGGGTAATTTCTACCTCGCATCAGCAACGTCCATGAGTTGACTAAATTTACCACTCTAGAACCGACTGTAGTGCCAAATACACTCATCGACCTCTGCTCCGTAGTGATTATGCATCGCTTCTCGTCTCCCTCGTGGTGGGAACACCTCGCGAAACATGTTTCTGCCAACATGACCGGTGACGAAGCCTTCGATCGTGTCGTCCGCCTCAAAGTAAGCAAAACTTTTTGCCATGATCTCCTAATCCCTGACAGTTAACTCGGGAAACTCTCTAGACGGGACAAGCGATCTTGTTGGCTCCCTCTGGGTTGTCAGCTTGTACGACGTCCGACGGGGTTCGAAAGGACTACCATTTATACGGTCGTCGCTGGGCCCTCGTAAAAACCCGTCAACGTATCACGAAAGATGGTGGAGCTTCGGTCTTGGTTGTCAGCAACGCTGTGTGACATATCCTCCTATCTTCTTTCTTGTTGTCATCTCGAACAATTGCGTGATTTCTTGGGTCCTATGCTAAAAATTCTCTTCTATGTCTTGCATTTGTCTTTCCTAGCAAATCCTTGTATTCACACTTCACTCTCGCGTGGGTGGTCAGTATTTTCTTAATTGACTATTCTCTTAGATGCGACCTGTATAATGTATACCTATACGTATATTTACAAAAATGCCATGCACTATGTATACAATATTGCAAAAGAAGAACAATCTCGTGTGAACATTAATGCATAGAAAAATGTGTGGGTGATGGAAATAGAATTCTTGTGTGAAAGACCCTCCTAGAGCAAACGATAAAAGGCAGTGAGGTGTGAGGAGAACACTCCCCGAGGAAGAGTAGTCACGAGAACGTAGTACATACACGAAAACAACACATTACTGGTACGTCGATAGTAAGGAAATGATTAGGCATGCATGATGGAAAGTTATGGGCGGAGCAAGCGGCATTAGGGAAGTGTGGACAAGGGTGGAAGATGAAGCGGATTTCAGAGGAGAGGCGAGGAGTAAGGTCAGGAGTCTAGCTCTTTTTCCTGACGACTACACGACAGCCATGCGAACCACATCATGGTGCGGAGCTGCAGAACATCTTCTTTCCACGCCATGGACTGGTTCTGCTCGCGGAACTCTTTAGTCAAAATCTCGCAGCGGTTGATGTTTTCTGGGCTGACGAAATCGCATGCAACCTTGATGCAGTCAGCCAAGTTACACACCTGCAATGAGACCGCGCAGTCAGCTTTCAGCAGCACATACAGTAAACTAACTAGCTAACCTGATGTGCGCACCCTGCAGGAATGAAGACTACATCGCCGGGCCTCTGATATACGCGATAGCTCTTAACTTGGAACTCGTCGTATAATTCCTGACGAAGCTGGGTGTCAAGATAGAACTGCTGAGAATGGATTGGATCATGTTGATACTGGCCCTTGAACCGCTTTCGAAGGAATTTGCGTATTTTCGGGGCATCTTCTGCTTTGAACAAATCCCATGCAGCTGTCCCAGGACGACCGTCAGGTGTATTGGCAGCATACATCATGATATTGGCTGCGTCCGCCATGTCCATGTGGAGACGAGTGGATCCTTTGCTACCCTGCGACTCGAACGAAGCCATGGCGTTGTACATCTTTGGTCCTGTAGTAGTAGTTCAGCAGTTACGCCTAACAGGAAAAAATGAACGAGCAAACCTAAATCGGGGGCAACTGCATTACTCGGGAAATGTGACGCAACGTTCAAGACGCCGTCCCGTCGGACATAGTTGGGTACAGGTGTGGCAGATGCGAAATCGTCATACAGCTCTGGAAATGCTGTTTTGAAGTCCGTCGACGGCGGCCAGTCCTGAGATAACACTCAATACAGTCACATATAGACCACGATAAAGATAGTGCAAACCTTGAGCTTCCAGCAGTCACGACGCCCTTCATACTGACCAAACAGTGAGAAGAACTCTCCAACGGTCATACGCTTGTTCTGGTCGTTCTGGCATTCTAGGATAAGACAATTCTGACTGCCGTACTTCGTTTTAAAGTACTCCGGCGTCCAATCCAGAGTGAACTTCTTGAGAACGTCAGTGACCACCAGAGGCTCGCCCTTCTGCCATAGCTCTCTGAATACGGCATCAGTGAGTTCAGCGTCGGTGAAATATCGCGGAATATGTGAGGGAATGGATGATGTAGCGAGTAAAGGCTGGGGTGGTGGCTGTGAGAATGATGTATTTAAAGTAGATAGTTGCGGAGGTATCGCGGAGTCTGGTGGGGAAGACTGGCCATGTTCTTTGCTTGGGGATGCTAAGGGATCGTGTGAGCCATTTACATGTCCACTAGCTGCTTGAGCCTCCGTGGGGGAATCATCCAATAGCCCGGATATCGTATTCATTTCGGAGCTTTCACTCAATCCAGCAATAGGTGAAGGCTGTGTGGGCGGCTCCGTGAGGAGTACTTCCATGTCGTTTATAGCTTGATGAAGCTCGTCTGAACTGAATCGAGTCATAGGAGAAAAGTCGAGGGCGCGATGCTCGTTCCTTCTGGTGCAAGAGAGGAAAAAAGGATTAATATGAGCATGCTTTTCGCGACGAGCTTGCAAAGCAGCTTGTTCAGCTTCTGTGGCCCCGGGACGATCAGTTGTAAGTTCTTTGACTTGCTCAAAGCATTCATGGCATGCTTCGCGGCCGCAAAGGCGGCACATCCAGCTACTCGAGAAAATAGACGTCATACAAGTATCTAAATAAATCGTGTTAACAAACAGCATGATAATACTCGGAATACTGACCACATGTAGCGCGTACATCGCTCTCCCGAGGGCGCCGAACAATGTTTTCGAGGTTGATGTGCTCTGCTTCCTGCTTCAATACAGGAAGAAGCGCCTTTGCGACGGTTTTCTGCGCGATAAGCAAAGAGTTCAGAAATCCAATTAGTATTCGCAGAGACTCTGATCCTAACCTTGATGCTAGCGATATGAGCAAGCTCAAGCGGAATGTTCCACTTTACCGGGAAGTTCATATTCGGACCGTCTGCCTTCATCGCCTCGATGAAGCTAATACCGACAATGGCTCTGTCAGCGTTCTTCAGGAAATAACGTATGCCTTGGAAGCGGCAAGTATCACCAGCCCATCGGCGTGTGCAAGATACGCAGCGAGGGAATTCTTCGTTCCGATATCGGTTAGACATGCAACGTGCAAACTGCAATTCAGGTTGTAGAGATCCTATTTGACCATCTTGGGAGACCACCATGTTAAGCTCTGATGGCGTCGATGGTATCGAACCTGCCCGAGTGTGAATAAGCATCGCTTGTGGTAACAACTTCTTGCCTACCAATGCTGCCTGCCCTATCTTTGACCTTCCCATTCATACCTAATGACGACTCTTAGCTCCAGTGTAAGAGTTACATCGTGGATGGGACACGTACCGTTCGGAATAGCAAGCTGTATAGAATCACTGCGCTTTTTGCTGTTGTAACTCCGTTTCGAAGTCGCTAAGGAGGCTTTTCAGCTGAGCGTACCGCTTTATTCTAATGCTACGAACCGCCATTGGTGTCTCCCACTTTCCCCCTTCCTTTAGCCTTCTTGGCTTTGGGCTCGTCAGTCTCTGGAGACATAGGACGTTTGGAAGGTGGCGTAGGTTGTGGCTGTGGTTGTTGCAACATGACTGGAATCAGCGCAATACCTGGATGGCTCATATATACGGGCGGCATGCGATGTTGGGGGGGCATTTGCTGAGGGATGGTCCGTTGTGCTAAAAGGCGAAGAGAGACCCTTTCAGCGCTTTGGAATGCTGAATGAAGGAGTTAGAACCACACAAGCTAGACCCCCGTAGAAGACCGGATAACAACCATTTGGCGCGTATTGCGCAGGCATTTCTTGGTGTTGTTGCTGCTGCTCGTACGGTATCGGTGGCGGGAAGTCTAACATTGGGCACACATGAATGAATAATGAACACACGGCCAAAGTCAATGGGATACATACTCTTTTGCATTTCCGAAGCTGCGGCTGTGAACGGGTCACGAGGAAAGTCAAGAGCAGGAGATGAAGGGTGAAAAGTATAAGTACCTGTCCTTTCGTCCTGGTAAATGGGAGAAAGCAGAGGCGCAGCATATTGGACGACCGAGTGCGGATCGTGAGAACCATGCGGCCAATTCTGGATGTCGATGCCGTAGTTGGCAGGTACGCCCACCGACCTGGGTCGTTGCTGGTACTGGTCGGGATAAATGGGACCATGATGAGCGGATGGCGGAGGATGGGGATGGTGGTGGTTGTTGCCATTGATGTTAATGTTGTTGTTGTTGCTGTTGTTGCTGTTGCTGCTGCTGCTGCTGCTGCTGTTGTTGTTGTTATTGCCTGCGTTGTACCGACATGCGGCGGCAGCAGCAGCGGCCGCGTCTTCATCGGGTCGACCCCCGGCAAACTGTTGGTTGTCTCCCTGTTCCCAGTTCGCCGCTCTCAAACTGAATGAACTGCCGGGACCGCCGTCTTGAAGAGGGACAGGATGGTAGGGGATAGACTGGGCAACTTGGACATCATGATGGGCACCAAACGCGGGGAGGGCGAGGCCGTCGAACGGGGCTGCCAAAGCGGGATCGAGGGAGGAGGAAGAGGTGCTGGAAGGGACGGGGGTCGGGTTGAGAAGCTCTGTGATTGACGTCCGTTTGTGGTGGTGGTCGTGCAGGCCGTTCATCCTGCCAACCGCCTGGAGACTGGAAGGCGGTCTGGAAGGACTGTAGGTGTTCCTCGTCGCGAGAACAAGCGAGGGGGACGAGAAATAAGCCAGCTGTAAGATGTGATTTACCGGCCTTGCCTCCAATCTTTGAGTCCGAATGGGTTCAAGTCCGCCTCAAACAGACGCCCTATGCCGTTTGACGCCAGCGCTCGTGGGTGCAGTAGGCGCTGATATCTACCAGCTCCGATTCACACTCCGACACCCGGCCACACTGCACGCAGCTGTTCGCTGACCTTGAAATCTCCGGCGGCATTGACTGGTCTCGGCGGCAATGATGCACGAGGACTGGCACTAGAATACAGCCAGAGAGCGCAGGACACCTTCTACTTGATGAACGTACGTGATGAACATACGTGATGAACAGACACGACGGAGTATTACCATCTAGCTAGCTAGGGCTAGCTGGGGCCGCTTTCAGATTTGTTTTCCCAAGCAGTCAGACTGCGCGAGTCATCTCAGCCCCTCCGCTGGGTGGCCGCACCCAAAGGCCGCACCCAAGCCTCGCACAAATGATTCCCGCGAGACACTATAGCTTCCGCGATAGTCACTCGTCTCTCTCTGATTGGAGCCAAACGAGCCTCGGATCCTCCGTGTCTCATTGGTCATTTGTCGTGGCACTTGCCGCGAGGGGACCGCGGTACCTATAGCACGATGTCGGTGGTCAGATAACAGCTAAACCAAAGGGAGATGAATGTCGTGTAAATTCCGTGCTAGGGAAACATCGTGTATATCAATCGTGTATGTGATATACTACGGTATACTATGGGAGTGCGAGTCAAAGTCCAAAGCCTATATAACTACAGTAAGTGTTTTGAGCGGACCGTATACAGCTGGTAGGGTAATATATGATCAAAAGCTAGATGAGAGTGCCGGAAAAAGCGCGATGAGAAGACTGTAACGATCATGAAATGAATTCGTGAATGAGGGGATGATACAACTATGCGCCGAGGGTATCAGATGGGACCACCGTTTGCACCAAGATAAAACCCAGGAAGAAACAACACAACCCGTATTGCACCCTTGAAAAGAAAGTAGAAACTTCCACACACCCAAAATACGAGACTCAGAAGAATTTCTTGAAATACCCGGCGACCTTCGAGACGAAGGGTAGAATAACGGGAAGAGCGAGCCACGCCAGCATCCCCAAGGTCGCCCCGTACCGTCATTGTGACTCCGCTTGGGGTGGCCCAGGCTGAGGATCTGCATTCATCATGCCAACTGTCCTACTTTTCTCGTCGTTCGAAGGCACGGATGGGTCTACAAGTGTAGCAGAAGTTCCAACAGCGGCAACATCTAGAGACGAAGATGTAGCAGGGACTTCTGGTGGTGGAGACACGAGAGGGCCTTGAACAACCTCCTGGTGAATGCGCCCGCTGTCTACTGACAATGCACAAGTAACGTCAATGGACAAATCGGATCTAGAGTTGAAAATCACGTACCGGGCAACTGTGGCCTGTGAGCTGAAGCTAAACCCAGAGCTGCCTCGCTGGCAGTCATTCCTATTCAATAGAAAGTCAGCTCCTGAAATAACCGTGAGACTGTATCATACCTGAGTACGCATGTCTCGAAGGATCTGCGCCAGCAAATGAGGCGTCGAGGGAAGACGTTTGCTGCCCACGTTCCACCCCGCTGTCCATGGAGGTGCGTCGGCCAGCCATGGAAGTCGCGCGACTGCGCTCCCCACTTGGCGTGGCAGAGCGCCCCTCTGGTACGTGCAGACGGCGAGCAACCTGTTGAGCCTGAGCGTTCTGCCCTGAGGTAATGCTCTTGACGACCTCAGGCCTGATATCAGCCCACATTTGCAGAGCCTTGATAGAACCCCACTCGATGATCTTGCTATTCAACCACTCTAGTGAAACGGGTTTTGTCAGGAAATCGTTGCAGCCGGCAGCGAGCGCGGCAACACGATCCGCCTGAAGGGAAGAAGCAGTGAGCGCGACTATAATGACAGATGAGCGATAAAGTGGCGTGGAGATATTGCGCGAATCAGAAGTCGAGGCTTCTGAGGGCGTTCGTTGACCTTCAGACTGTGGTGTCGAGGGGAAACCCCCAGCGCCAGTGGACTTCTCAATTTTACGGATTTCTTTCGTCGCCTGTATACCGTCCATGACCGGCATTTGAATGTCCATCTTGCATCCGCGTTAGGGGAGATGATAAGAAGTATCGCGGGAGAAAAACTTACCAAGATAAGATGGAAGACCCCTGATCGCCATTTGTGCACGGCTTCTTCACCATTCTTCGCAACATCGTACTTGATTTTCTTCTTTCTCATGAAAGTAGAAAGAATCGTTTGGTTAATCGGGTTATCTGTGAATCGTGTCAGGAAATGAGAGTAGAAATATAATCTGAAGTACGTACCGTCAACAATGAGTACACTGATAGGAGGCACAATGTTGCCGTCAGGACCACCCTTGCCCTTCTTAGAAGTTGACATGGGTGTTATATGCGAATCAATTGTCGGTCGCCGAGTGCTGCTACGAGCGGTACCAGCTCCACCCGTCGTACGTGTTTGAGGAGATGACGGTGAGCTGTTGGCACTTTGAGCAGACTGCTGGCTTTCCCGTCTCGTTAAGAGACGCTGAGCGCTCCCATCATCCGGCGTATTAATTCCTGAGGATCCGAGGATTTGTTCGGTGCTCTGTGGAGGAGTCTGCTCCGTGAAAGGTGATGGTGATAGCCTAGACTTATCCCTCGGGCTACCCAAAAGTTCATGAGGATCGAATAAAGAATTATTGACTCGGGGAGATGGGCGAGCAGCTGTTGGACTGACGATGACGTTGGTTGCACCTTCCCCGCCGGATGGGATACGGGCAAATAGGCGTTGACAGACATCGCGACTCCCCTGAGGACGATCGCGCTCGATGCTAGGACTAGCGGGTGGATTCCCAGACTTTGGTCTTGGGTGGAAAAAAATGCCAGTTGGCTGGCCATCTGGGCTTTGAATCAAGAGTCCTGTGGCTGGAGAGTTGCCTAGCTTAGCGGCCGCATCCGAAAAGTATTCCATGTTATCGGGTTGGCCCAAAGGCGACGGAGGAGCGGCATAAGGATGAGCGGCATCCATAAATTCTTTAGGAGATTTTGTCGATTTGTCAGAGCTGGTACGAGCACTGGCTGTTGACCGACCACCTGGCGATCTTGGCACGCCAGTCAGAGAGAAGAATGGGTTAATGCCATGCAACCCTGGGCTCATCGGCGAGGTCGCTGTAGGCGTAAAGAAGGGGTCAACGACCGGGCGGGTGACGGCCGTGTGTAATGCTGTCAGGAAACGGCGAGGACCTGCAGGCTTCGGTATGACGATGACTTCTGGGATGCGCAATGACGAGCCGTTGGCGGGCGTAAGAATGGACTGAATAGCATCCTTGACACGCTTAAAATTCGAGAGGCTGGTGAAATGCACGATGACCACCTGAGGAACGGCTTGAGCAGTATTATTACTCATGCCGATGACCCGCGCAACTTGAGGAGAGGATCGCTGCCGAGGATAGGATGGTCGCTTTCTGCCGTGCAAATGAAGAGGATAAGCTTGTTCGGCCTTGATCTTCTGCAGTCGGCTTTGAAGAACAGCAACGTCATCGTCGATAAGGATAAACACGGGGTTGCTTGATATGCGCCGTGGACCAGTAGGAGTGGAGGCAGAAGATTCTGTCGTTGAGGGCGAAGAGAGATCAATGGCCGGTAGAGGGGGTTCGGGTGCCTCTCCAACGAGTTCATATTCGCCATCCGCATCGATTTCCGTTGACATATGGCTGACACTCATGCCCCACGCCGTAAGATAGCTCGACAAATGATGTGCGAAAGACCCCTTGGTACTAGCGTGAAGGGTCACACTTTTCCCTCGAAGAGTCTCAGCGAAGTGGACAAGCTCTTCTAAGGAAGGCTCGTTCGAGATTTGCATGTCTGGAAAACCCAAGACAGCTGCATCTTCGGGAGCAACAGTGACCGTAGGATCCACTACCGATGGTGCACCTGGCTCCAGTAAGATGGACATTTCATATGAGCGACCCAAAAAGTTTTGGGGATTGGTATCGAAGTCCAAAGTTGCGCCTATGTGTCTTAATAGACGTCTCAGAATGAGCGAGTCGAAGGTAGGAGGAAGTCTAGGTGCATCTGTTGAATCTGTCCAATCGGTATCATGAGTAGTATGGTCATCTCCAGTGAATTGGTGTAAGATCTGGAACTTGCAGCGGAAACAGGTATCACCACTGGGAGATAGAACATGTGATGCTGTCAAGTCTCCAGAGGCTAACACACCTTCCCCAAAGACTTGAAGGCCTACTTCGACCGTATCACCTCGCTTGCAACAAGCGACCACTTGACGTATTACCTAGTAGTATACAGTCAATATTACTCGCAGTAGTTAAGCTCAGTGTACGTACATGAGATAGGGTGTATGATAATCCATTCTCGTCACCTTTGACTGGTATGTGCTTCATACCGATGTCACCATGAAATAGTACAAGATCAATACCAGCCTGTGATGCCATCCCACCCAGAGCATCACCTACGCTCTGGAGCATTTCCCCAACGTCGAAGTCGCTCTGTACTCTGGATATGGGAGGGGTATCTGCAGAGCTCGAAGTATTAGAGGTATCCATGGAGAGAGCGGACATATTGGCCGACATGTAGTTCAGGTTCTTCATACAGGTGAACATGGCCGAGATAGATGGGGTAGGGATGGAAAGAGAGCACGCAGAGAACTGCTCCTTGACTGGATCCAGAACTTGAGGAGGAGATAGTTGCAGGAGAGTTTGAATGACCATCTGCACCGAGTCTGCTAATTCCAAGGATAGTTCCCGGAAGTGTTCTAACTCTGTGGTAGCCTCCTGTATGAATGGGGTCACGAAGCTCGACGACGCTGAGGGTCTCCTTGGGTGTTGCAAAGAGCCAAGTTGTGAGGGTAACGGCATGGAGAATGCCCTGGAAAGATGTGGTAATGGAGGAACCAGTCCACCAACGTCCAGGGGGTTCTGCTCCAAATCCAGGTTATTAGTGGGTGTAGTGAACTCGGAACTATCACCAAATCCCTCTGGCCTGGACTGCCTCCTCAAAGGTGCACTAAGCTCCTCCTCCGATATGTCTGTCTCCCCGTCCGAAGAGCTGAGGGTAACCTGCCGCTCAGTTGCAAGCGGTATGGGGACTGTGTTTGGTTGTTCCGCCGGCCATGCGAATCCGAACTTGCTGGAGGGAAGTACATCTACCATGACCGAGTCTTGTATGGTGCTATCCTCGTCGTCGCCATGCCCTGGAGAGACTTGAGGGATCCTGACTGCTGGCAGTCTCGTACCGGACATTGAGCAGAGGATGGATAGGAGTGCGCTTGCCCGACAAGCCAGGCGGCGAGAGCGCGTTTGTTGGCCACAAGAATGCGATTAGGAAAGAGAGGGGTAGTTGTACAGTAAGATTGGGGGTGGTGAGACCTCAGATTGGGTCTGGTTGTCGGGCCAGCCTTCGAGGTCGTGCGCAAACACTCAGGGTACTGCAAAAGTCCCGTCTGCGCCAATCGAGCATTCTGGCGCTCTGTATTTCACAAGTAGAACGTTCGCCCTGCCTCAAGGCTGCATGCATGTAAATTCCAAAAGGCTTTCCCGAATGCTGTGCTACAAATACAGGCTCATGGATCATCATGACTTGCACAATACCACCTGGTCTGTGGAGATCTCAAAAAATGAGACTCTCACAGACCTCACCGACGAAGCCGCACAGCCCGCGCCGTCAGCCTGAGCACCCCGTCTTACCTTCTTCTAGCTCATCGGACAGTTCATTAGCAGTCGAAACGTCGGTAATGGCCATATAATTCACATAAAATTAGACCTCTCTGTACGAGAGCAATCAAAAGTACGGTGCGGTGCAAACAAGATCGACTTCAAAACAAGGACTGCGAACAACACGAGTTAGTACATCAACTCCACATCACCCTCAGCTACTAGATCCATGTCATGGTAGCTGACTTTCTTTCCCGCCGCTGCTCTCGGGTCTTCCTTCGCATCAGGGGGAGGGGGCGGAAGAGCCCCACTGATGCTTCCAGAACGAACGCCTCTTCTTCCTCCAGCACCTGGATCAACCGCTGCAGGAGGTTTGGCTGGAAGCCCTGCAGATGCGGGGGCAGCCAGCACCTCCGAGGATTGTTCGTAGCCGGGTGCAAATCCACTTATTCGGTCGCTTAACCGCCTTACGACACCCTCTTCCCTGCGCGGCGGTGGAAAGCCAGGGGGCATAGCTGGAAAGGCATATTGTTCACCCCAATAACCACTATTTGGATACGGAGGAGGATATCCTGGATAACCACCATGATAGGGACCACTGCGACCGTAATCAGCAGGCGGATATGCCGGAGCTTGGAGTCCGTATGCCTGTGGCGGAGGGGCCTGGCCCGCTCCACCGGTAGGCTGAGGTGCATGATTGAAAGGCTGGATATGATGAGGGTCGAGGATGAAGTTGTTAAAGTACGGGATCTAAATAAGCTGATCAGTGCCCATGACTTGAGTTGAGCACACAAAGGACGGATTGAACTTACGTCCTCCAAATGTTTGACAAGATCAGGATGTTTGTTGGCGATATGCTTTTCCACGAATGATGTTGCTTTGAAGAGCTTCTGACATGTCTTACATCTAAACTTTCCTTCGTCTTCTTGTTTGATGTAGCTCTCACAAGCTTTGCTCAACTCCCTATGACATGTGAGACTCAGTTATCCTAGTAAAGGCGTTACGTACTCATCATAACTCTTGCCACTGTATTCACGAGGATCAACACCATCGCGATCTAACAGCAACGCAATCTTAGAATCAAGCCATTCCAGCCAACGCTCATCTGTTGGGCACGCTCAATGTGAGGCTACATACCAACGCAAATGAAAAGCAACGTACCATTTCGCTTCCAATCGCGATTCTCTGTTTTTTCCTTCGACGAAACATCCTTTTCCTTCTCTTTATCGCTCTCATCTTCTTTCTTTACATCCTGTGTAGCCCTCTGTGCCTCTGCAGCTTTAATTTCTTGCAATAAAGCTTTCGAGAGAGGCTTCCTGACGTGTTTCACACACTTCCGCTGCAGTTCTTCTACATGATCGGTAATAACAGCGCAGTAGTAGCATGTGTTGAAAGCCGCACGAAGATACGCGAGGTACAGGTCAAGAGAAATTACCGTCTGAAAAATGATGATCAATATGCATTTTGACCAGTGAAAGGACATTTGGAGTATATCGCTTACCCTTTTCTCTTCCACAGCCTTCTCATCGCTCAGATCTATGAGACCTTGATCGCGCAGGTCAGCTATTATTTTGTCAACTCGCCTCTCTATGGCGTCGCTGCCTCGTTCTTTTGGCTCTGATTCCTCATTGTCCTCATTGGCATCAGACATATGTGAGTCAGTTTGCTCTAGACCAGACGCCCCATTGGACTGAGTTTCGATCCTCAGCTGACGCAGCTTGGCAGCCTCATCTTCAAGTTTGGCAGCAAGCACCTTAGCGTTCGCCAGATCGTTAGCTACTCGGTCGGGCTTGCTTGCAACCTCTGGAGCGTAGCGTATCCGGCTCGTAAACGGCTTCATGATATGAGCAACGTGAAGCTTGAACCCCTCGATCTGTAACACAAAACGCTAAGTTCTGAAGGGTGCAAGCTAAGATGACCAGATTCACCTTCTTGTCCGTGAGCTGTGTCATAACGGTTGACATGTCAGCATCATCCTTGAATTTAATCCATCCTGCTCGATAATAGTTTCGTTTCTGCAGAGGGTCCCCAAGTGCAAGGTAAATGAAACCTGGAATTTTAGTGCAGGCCTAGCACCCCCACTTAACGTCCAGTTCTGTATTGAAATATTTTATAGGACTTACCTCTTCAAGCTTTATGCGTCCAATATCCGGAGGTATCGTTCGAATCATAACCTGATTGCCTTCCGGAGGAATGGAAATTTCCTCGCCCCGGTCAGCAGGTCGCTTTGAGTCTGAGTTCTGCCTTCCACTGCCATTTGTCTCTCCTCGTGCAGCATCCTGGTCACCTCCCTCATCATCGGGCTCAACATTAAACTGCATGGCGTCGTCTGTAGTTATGGCTTGCTTAGACTCTTCAACTGCCACACCTACAGCGTTTGTGCCGTTAGCATGAGTAGCATCTCCATTTGTAGATGACTCTTGCTTTACAGAAGGTGACGAAGGCGCAGGTTCCGATTCGTTCAAATCCGGATCGTATGTTCCAGTCTCGATTTCGGCAAGGAACGCGCTCAAATGACCTTTCCACCCTTCTTTCCTCACTCGTGCCCGAAGCTGCACAAATTCAGGAGAAGGGTCGTACTTTTCTGCGAACCATGGCGACTTCCGATGGTGCTCAAACATGCGCTGAAGCTAATGACAACATGGTTTAGTTAAGCGTTCTAATGACAACCCGGAAGTCGAACAACCACGCTCAAGAGAACAAATAGAATCGAGAATCGAATATGATATGCTAACCTGTTGTGCTGCGAAGTCCTTCTTATACTTCTCCCATCGAGCCCTGATACCATTTCGAGGCTTTGACCCATCGCCTGCCTCAAGTTCAGCTGTTTTGTCCGCAGAATCCTCCTCCTGGGCTTGCTGCGGATAAAAATACCGAAACCACTCAGCGTACTGCTTCAATGATGCAGGGTAGTCGAAAGTATGGGGGTCCTGAGGTGCACGTCTGTTAGAAGGTGGTGGCGGATATTGACTACGATGAGGTGACGTGTGTCCGTAACCTCTTGCATGTACGTCTTCAGATGTCGGTATTAGCATCACAAAAGAGACTCACGGCTTGTTACTCACCATAGTCTTCGTATCGTGGCCTCGGGTCGTACCTTTCGCGATCGTATGGGGAAGCAGAACGACGGCGTTTGCGGCCAGCTACAAAGCCACCTGACGTTGTAGTCAAAGTATACAGTCTCACAACAAACAAATACATACTGTCATCGCCTACTGGTGGACTACGACTCCGTCCACGACGCCCAAAGTCATAAGTAGCTCTGTCTCTCTCGTAGTTCTGCCACGCCCTATCCCGCTCATAAGGGTCCCAGTCACCTCTGTAGGAGTCTGGTGGGTAATACGCAGCTTCACCGCCACGTTGAGGCCCGTATCCTGGACGGTAAGGAGATCGAGACCGCGAACGGCCTCGGGGAGGAGGATAGCCAGAGCCAGACCAGGAGGACATGTCAGAGGAAGCTGAGTGTGAGAGAGAACGAAGCGAACAGAGGAGGAAAGATCAGAGCCTGCGAGAGAGAGAAGTCGAGCATGATGAAGCACGGACCTCTTAGGATCGCGACACTGCAACGAGTACGACGTTTATGTCGTTGGGCGTATTGTGCTCGACGGTGTTCACGATGAAGGAGAACAACCAGACTCGGTCACGCTCATGACACTGGCGGTTCAAACTCCGATAAAAAGACGCCCGATTACTGCTCAGACGCTCAGACATAACCGTGAACTATCCCAAGCTTACAAGTATACCACGGCTTATAATATAATATATAGAAGCATATTGCAAGCTTGTATTTGCGCAAACTCATCGCAACAATTAGTTAGAATATGTTGCCAAGTATACTACTGAGCTGATTGTCCCCTTCACCCATCTCTGACTGCCGTTTAACTTTCTTGTGCTTCTCCTGTGTCGGTCTTTCTACCTTCTGTTTGACCAGTCCCGAAGGCGCAGGTGCATCATCTCCAGCTTTCCGTTTTCTCTCCGCACGCTTATCCAATACCCGAGCAAGCTCGACGTTTTTCAAGTACTCCTGTTGCTCTCGTCTGGACTGGGCCAGTTCAACTCGCAATCGCGCACCATGGACTGCTGCTTCGTGGGCTGACAGATGGAAACCATGTCAACAAACGCCGCCATGACCTTGGTTGCACGGAAAGGTGAAGAAACAAAACACACCTATTTGCTCCGTGAGCATGTTCCATTTGAACTTAGGCAGGTATTTCATCGTCCACACATCGTCTCTCCACCTCGTCCCTTTCTTCCCGCCGATTGGCTGGGCGTTTAGCATCTCAGCCACCGACCGAGCCACCTTTTTGTCCTTAAACTCAACCCATCCTTCCGTAAAGTGCATCTTCTTTGTAGACGTATATTTCCGCCGTAAATGTGCGCGTTTCGCATCTGCATAAGTCATATACTGTCTGAGTCGGGATCCAATCAGAATAAATGCAGAAGACACACCTTCAGGCTGCAAATATACCCTCCCAATTTGGCCGTACATACTCATTAAGTGCCTGACCTTCGCGGGCTGCATTCCAGGGGGAATACGAGATATATATACTACGCCTGTTTTCTCCTGCGCTGCCTTAAATTTCGCCAGTTCTTCCGCCGTCAAAGGTTTAACGACCTTGGAAGATGGTCCTGAAAATCCTTCTGCGAGCATCCCTTCTCCAAAACCATCTTGCTCTTCTTTATTCTCGCCATTCTCTCCAGCTTCGGGACCTACTTCCTCCATGTCTGACTCTGTCTCATGCTCGCTCTCATCGTCATCTTGAGGGCTGACACTCACTTCAGTGTCCTTTGCGGCCTGAGACGTCGATGATTCCGCTTTAGCTTTCCCTTCAAAACGATCATCGACGACGAACCGTGAGTCATAAACAGCCTTAGGCATGTTTAAGAGGGTACGATGATTGCGAGTAGTTTTGTTTCGTGCAAGTCTCGCAAGCAGTACTCGATCACGAAAGAAGCACTAGAAATTTAATTGCAAATCATAACACCGTTACACAGAAAAGGAAACAAAAATATACTGGCATCTACCGGGCAGTCGGACACGCTAGGTAGTCGGACAGTTGCCATTGGTAGCACGTTCACCAACTCAACCATATATTTAAACTACATGCTGTACCCTTATGATTAGTGTAAATTTCTTTGGCAAAAGTGGCATTATTTGAGCTCTGGATGATAATCATCGCTTTAGTCACGTGCCGTACCCCAAATCAGCGGCAGGTGAGTCGGATGATACCTCTCTTTATCATCGTTCTGCCCATATAGACCTCATTTGCGTCCGAAACCATCACGAGACTCAATGAATAGGTGTATTAATGTATCTATAACCTTATATACCGTGTCACAGCTCCAAATACCAGCAAGTGTCCGACTAGCTAGTTTTTCCCGACTTAGAAGTCTCCTCACAAAAATATTCATATAGGGTGATCCTCATTGTATAATTCAAGAAACTCAAATGGAGAACATATACGATACCTGGCTACATTTTGAGATACTTTTTTTTGGATAAAAGTTAATTAACTTCGTACACAGTGCTGTTAAACGTGCTAATGTGTCCGACTGCCCGGTAGACGCCAGTAATACAGGCGCTACGGGCGGGAAATGACAAACTGTCCTTACAAAAGTCCACATATTAATTTTCTGGTGCATACAAAGAGTGCTAAGCATTAAAACATTAAAATCCATTCAGAAAGTATAATAGCTTATGCAAATTTCGGCGGCGGTCGTAACTCCCGAAGACAAGATGAGGACCTGGACGTCTTCAAAACCCACGCTAGGTTATGTTTGATCGCAGGAAAATATGGGTCCTAAAGAAACAAAAATCTGGATAAATATCCACTTATGAGCCGTATTACTCACTGGCCGGCAGCTCGACAATGCGGCTAGATCGCTCTGTACCATCCTAGATGTCGACTCGTAGTCCGTCGTATCCGAGTGGATTGCCTAACAAGCAATGAGAGCTGTGTAGTACTCTGCAAGAAAGATGTCACCTTGTTGCATTCAAACCAGTCCCGTCTATACCACTCTTCGACATAGACATCTGCCATCTTCTTCGAGTCTCGCAAGAACTGGAATGTTCGTAAAATCCGTTCCTTACTCTGCGTTTCAAGATCAAGTCGCTTGTGCCAGTTTCTCCATCGACGGTACTCCTGTTGTGCTGAGTGAGGGTGAACATATCCGTTGTGCATTACTAGCCACGATTCGAAGCTCTGCAGAATACATATACCAGATATTTCAGAAAGTTTTCGCGAGTCAGTAACATCTTTTCCATTTCAAGATGGTATGTCGGAAAAATACCTTGGAGAATTCACCGTCTGAGCATGTGCTGCTATTAGACCTCATACACTCCCTCATGCTAATTTCCAAAGTCTCCTCTAAGCCGTACCAGTCGTTGGTATCAGTCTCTAGCGTGCTTATTGCATTTACATCGGTACTGCCTATGACTTTCTGGGTATCCTCGGTCGGTGCGGTGTTCCACTGTCATGAATAGAGTATTCGTCAGGTAAAATACCTCGGTAGTATAATACACACATACTTACCACAGAACGTTCAGGCTGCTTCCCAGCTCTGATTGTCTCATACTCTTGCCTGGACCAAATATGTCCTTCATCATCATCTTCAGGCCATAATGGGTTGGATACGGAAGAACACGATTTCTGCACAGACTGCTGAGAAGAGACTGAAGGCAAAGTGGGAGTACCAGAGTCTGAGAACATGAAAAATCCTTTCTCATGAGGACGGGAAGCTGACTGAGAGATGCTAGAGGCAATCTGGTGTATACTGTGCGAACGAGAGCGCGTCGCCGAGACCGCCTGAGACACAGTTCGCCCATTAGACACAGATGCAGCTCGAGAACGTAGATGGGTTGGTGAGATGTCCTTGATAATACGTTTAGCGTCGCCGAAGAAAGAAGTGCGATGGCTAGTAGATGGTGTAACACTGCTGGCATGGTCAACTGTGGCGTCGGTTACAGATCTTGCCGGGGGTGGCTCCTGGCTTTCAGCGTTACTGGGATGTTGGCCACGTTCGCAGGGACCTTTATCTAACTGTGGCGATGCAAACAGAGCACCGATAGAAGTTATTGAAAGCGAGGTGCGAATAGATTCTAGGAGGTTGATGTAAGTTGAGTCTTCGTGGACTTCGCCATGGGCTCTGGTCTGGGGCTTCATCACTCTGTTTTGCCGAGATACGAAGGCCACTGCAGGACCCATCTCTTCTTCCCTAGAGAGTTTGGGTAGAGAAACCAAAGTGTGAGAAACACGTCCGAGTCCGTGAATGAGTATAGAAGGGCAAGAAGAGAGGAGTGTTTACCAGCGCTTCAAGTTGATGTGAACCGGTTGACGAACCTATCGCCCGCATGAGATATAGATATATGCTGTCTATATGCTGTATTCCTGCAGGAGCATAGCAACGGGGTGCATGTACATATACGCCACGGAATTTCGAGTCATTCGCCACTCGTGAATCTAGCATAACAGAACAATTAGTAGAACAACAATAGGCAAGAATATTGTAGAGTACATGCGATGCAGGGAGCTATATGCTACATCTGAAGGGTCAAAGCGAAATGAAGGTGGCGAAAGAAATGGCTAGTTATCAAGTTCGTGATGTCCTTTGGAGTTCGTGTGATATGCTGAAACATCTAGTTCGACTCAGCGGTTCTGCACCTCGACATACAACCAGAAAAAGAGCAGGGCGAACACAACAGCGCCGGCCACAGAGACGAAAACGGCCATGATAATCTTGCCAACTCTCCAGCTCCCGCTTCCCGGGCAGCCTGAGTTAATAGCATTGTCGCAAGGCGCGCCACTTGGTCTCCTCTCCTCGTATGATCCTACTTGAAGCGTAGTGTAGAATGGGTCTCCTGTACCATTAACAATAGACTGTGCAGCAAGAGTTACCATGGGGGCGATGTAATCAAGGCCGACTTCACCCTGGACCCAGTCACTACGAAGATCCCAGAAACGGTCATCCTTGTCTGGTCCGCCCACGACACCACCATACAGGATATATGCCTCGTGCAATGGGACAGTGTCGAGGTTTGCGATGTCTTGAGGGGAAGCGCCGGTTGAGAGCGCAGAGTGGGGGTTCGCAGGAGCGTTGGGATGAATACCGACAATGTAAGGAACAGTCATAGGATTGTTCCCTAAAACGTAGTCGATCTGGCTCTGGGCGAATTGACGATATGACGCGGCTTTGTCGGACGATAGAATATTCGAGTCAGCGACACGTTTGATGAGCATAGCAGCATTCAAAGCAGGATTGAGTGATGCATCATCAGAATCGCCCGGATAGTATAAGAGTCCACCTATATGAAACTAGTACTTTAGCGATCGAAGATATGCGTCATATACCCTGTATGCGTACCTGGAGTAAGGTAGGCCCTACTGGCCCCATTCACGATACCATCACAGTACACGACCAAGTCCGAAGTCCAGTTCATCTGATTGCCTGCCGAGAGGTCAGGATACGCTTGCATAAGTTGAGCCCCAAGAACGATTACACCGGGAGTCTTCTCGTCCCAGTTAAACACGTCACCTCCTTGAATACGACCAAACAATTTTTGATTCTGGTATGTTTGGACGGCTTGATTATACGCATCGCTCGAGTTCCCAGCTAATGCGAGGAAGAGTCCGGCGATAGCCAGTTCATCTGAGTAGTCTGAAGATGCATATGCTTGTCCAACCGAAGGCACGGACTTCTGGTAAGTCACTTGTTGAATTGAGGAGTTCGTGGCAAAGGAGTAGAGCTGCTGAGCATGGTTGAGTAGCATTCTAGCGTAGGAGCTGTTTGCTAGAGCAGTTGTGGAAGATCCGGACAATGTACGGTTGGCATACAGGGCAGAACAGGCAGAAAATGCTGCGGATGCCTGTGCCGCAGCATCTGTACCAGGGCTAACAGAGAAGTCAAAAACAGTTATGACCGGCCATTGGCAATACTTACTGAGTAGCGTTAATGGGAAACGAAGTTCTGTTTCCTGGTATACTTTGGTCGCCTCCCCAATAGGCGTTATCTAGGTCCGCATTGCCAACTTGTACGTACAGCGTGTTTGGCTCCGGATGGGCCTGCGCGCGGAATTCAGTCAGCGAAACGCTTAGCATGGTGGCCGAGAGAACATGATGTCTACCTTCGTTAACCAATCCATACTCCATCGAATCATATCATCAAGGTATGCAGTCTGGTTCGCCAGTTCATAGCCTTGAAATAAAAGTTGAAGAGTAAACTGTCCATCACCAAGTTCCGCTGCGTACCTTTCCCATAATCAAGCGCACCCCAGCACACTGACATAACCGTGTACGACATCGGAAACGTGTACTTGATGTAGTCTATTCATGCAAGGTGGATCAGTCATCTCGAACTCGTCTACGGAAAGTACAAACGAGAGATTGGGAAGTTCACCTCCAGCGTCGTAATACCCCCCGCTCAGATCCAATCCAACGTCGCTCCCATCGTCCGTCGCGCTATCATTCCGCCAAGGCACTCGGTTCGTCGATGGCAACTTTCCACTCCTCTGTTCTTCATAGAAATACAACAAGTCACCTAGCAGGGTTGACCATTGTGGATTGGCAGTATCAGTAGAATTAGATGACGAGTTCGAGGGAGATGCCCCGAACGTCGCGTTTGGTGGAAGCCATGGTGAACTTGGTAGAGGAAGCTGTGCAAGAGATACAGATGATAGAACTAGAGAAAGTAATAGGCTAGCAATGCATGTCATTGGGTCGTGTCGCAGAGTTGTGTCAAC